>OZ026837.1:10097311-10124036 GCA_964023205.1 Lutraria lutraria | reverse complement strand
GAACGACCTTCACTTACAGGATGACCTTTATTCGGAGGTGGTTGTAAACACGGGTATGACTGTAGTTACAGTCCGTAGATTCATATGTGTACAGTGAAACTCAATGAGTTATTTACATTAATTCTTGCTTTCAGGGGCAATATTTCAACATTTTCGTGATTGTTTGAATGATAAATCCTACAACACGGCAATCTGTTATAGATATCTTGAACAACAATGTCAGAATGCCAAGAAACGTGTGATTATGGTAGACAGGATGTCCTTATCAGTCATAGGTTCTTATCTCAAAGCATACGACAACATCACAGTAAGTAAATGTACAGTACAACCTCTCCAGAGCGCCCTCCCTTAAACAACAACCTCCTTTCAGCAACAACATGAATTTACTGTACGATTTTACTATAAGTTAAACCTCTCTGGAGCAACACAATTTTGCTCCTCCAAAAGGGTGTTCCTTTGGATACGTTGCACTGCATTTCAATGTGTTAGATTGTAAATTAAAGCCTATGTAACCGAACTCCGTGGTTAAGTGGTTAAAATCACTGATTCCAGTCCATGTCATTTATATGAGAAAGTAAGCAGTTACTTACGGAGGATGTACTGGTTTTTCCAGGAACGATGGTTAGGTGAACTGTCCGCCCATATGAGTCTGACTGCTGAATAGGGGCGTAAAAATCAATGAAACAAACAAACAAAATCCTGTGTAATCTTTTCCGATAACTTTTATAATCAGAAACTCTGCATAATTATATAATTTATGTGTTTTAGTTTTGCTAGTGTGGTCTGTCCGTTTCAACTATTGCTCCGTTCGCATGAACGCTCTACAATTAAACAATTCCTCGTCTTCTATGTTGATGCTGTGACCGTTGGTAATATAGGTCAACAAACGCTAAATTATCCGCAGGACAGGGCAGCAACAACTAAAACGATCATAGTATGTCCAAGTATTTGGCCGTTACGCGAGATGCGTTACGTGCATGTATATGTTTTATTGAACAATATCACATTGACCATATACATGCACTGCAAAATACATCTTGATAACCTGTCCAGTGTCAATGTATTAATTGTAGAAAATCGACTCAACAATATCGTGCACAAATGCTTTAATGTACCGGTGACCAATTTATCATAGATCTTTCTTTACATTAGCTCGAATATAATCGAAAAAAAAAGACTTTTTCACTCGTAACTAAATTGTAAGCAATCAAATTTGGACTGTACAATTTTGCTACGACGGCTGTTTTTTTTTTTGCTAAGTACGTTGGTTTTGTAACCCGGTGATCAGAGGTTCGATTCCCGGTCGCGGCAGGTCATACCCTTCCGTGAAAAACTGACAACAATGTTATCGGTTCATTTTGGAAGGGTAAGTTAGTACTGGTAAGAATGCAGTCCAGGTAAACTTGTTAGCCGAAAAACTTGAAAAACCGTGTTCGGCACAAATGAGCATCGACTGATATTTGTTGTTAATATTTTGTTCTGTAGGTTATTCACGTTTTTCGAGATCCAAGGGGTATCGTTAATGCGTTCCTCAAGGCAGATAGGTCGCTTGAAAAACACGTGCAGAAAAAGCTGCAGGACTTTGCACGTGGATTGTGTACAAGAATGTCGGACGATCTCGAGGTCGGTCAAATACTCACAAAATTGTTTCCTAAACGATTTAAGATGATGCTATACGAAGATTTCAGGGTAAGATAAACTGTTGATGTTCTATTTCTATATTATTTTGCTGTGGTACCTAAACGCAGAGAAACTTTGAATTTCTTAACGGGGACAAGTTTAATTTGACACACTGGCCTTCCATTAAAACAAATATGTGAGCGATTTCGTTACTAAAACGTTAAAAAGTACTTAGGTTTGTATAGGTAAGCATATATTCCTTCACATTATATATTTTGTGCTGAACATAAAAACGCGGCTTGACTGTACATGTACTGCATGAGTCTATTGTATATTTTATATACAAATATATTTTCTATTTGTTGTATTGCAGCTTGACATGGCAACAGTAATCAGACCCTTATCCCGGTTTCTCGATATTGCTCTTACCTCTCAAGATTTTAAACTGATTGAATCGTTTAATAATTTAAAGAAAGGACCATCAAAGTCCATTGTGAAGGACCAAGCCGCTGCCTTCAAGTCTGATGCGAACAAACCCGAAATCCTTGACGTGGCTGGTTTAGAAACATTACCTGCTCTATTAAACCCCTTTTATTGGAGACGTCAACTAAACAAGTATAGCATGAAGATAACTGATTCTGTCTGTGAAAAACTATACGCCAGACTTGGTTATAATACATACAAGTCGGACGTAGAAATGAGGAACTTACGCGGAGTACCGAGTTACGGCGAAGGTGGCGTTTATCCATTCTAATATACGTTGCAACCTCTCCAAAGTAACGCCCTTTGGGATAGTAACATTGTTGTTGAGAGGTTGTTGCTTTAGAAAGGTTAAATGTAACATGTTACGTGTAATTGCTTAAACATCCAAATGTTTACATTATGTCGTTCTTATGAAGGACCATAAGTCATGTACAGTACTGCATCTTTACATACTTATTTTTATGTAATTAAATTTCATATACAATGTAATACGCAATTCAAAGATTGTTAAGTTATACAACGTCGATCTTACTTTTTTATTATATTCATACATGTATACGTTATATAATATCACATAACATTATGCATACACCATTGGTCAATAATGGCCAAATATATGTTTATTGTATAATTATATATACATGTATATATATTTACAGTACATCAGGATTACGATTTTATTTTTGCTTTAAAATACAACATGGTTGTTGGGTCATATTTTAGCAGTCCTCTAAATGAACGAGCAGTCTTGGAAGGCGCATAACTTTAGATAAAATGTCTTCAACCAATATATTGATATAGGAACCTGGTGCCGGAAATATTACATCATAATCTTTGGTGCAGACTTCCAATCGCTTATGTCACATTATGTATTACATTTGTTTTATATTTGTACGTATTTATTGAACTAAGCGGGCTGTATATGCACGAATTCTCAAAAATATTGTTCGGTGACAGTGTTGCATATATGGGGTTACAGTGGGTAAGTTCTGTCTGTGAACGGTATCAGGTGAAATTACTGTTTTTGCTCGATTAACCTTTTTGAATATTTAATAATAATGTGTGCGTGTGTGTAGCACGAGATAGAGCGTAGAATGGATAGGATGGACGGAATGTTGTCTATTTTCCTGTGTAATATACCTTCGATTATTTGGTCCTGTATCGCATCGAGTCAGGAGCAGATAAGCCAGAGGAGGACGAACAATACACTGAAAACTCAGTCACCAAAAAATAACGTTTTATTTTTTGTTATTCCCTTAATTAATCCAAGATTTGATTCTGCTTTATTCTCATAGTCTTAAGTTTTCTACAAAATGAACCTTTTTGATTCCGGGCACTAAATCCTTCATGTGACATTTTATAAGTTTTCATTGTCTTGATTTACCGAGTTTTCTCTGAAGTTGAGAATCATCAACGACAGAACAACGAACTGAAAGGAAGTCAAGAGAGGCACCATAAGTGAGGAAATTGTTTAACGTGAAGAGCTTTTTAAGTCACGTGTCTGTCACTTCTGTCGGGAGTAGAAACCCAGGGGTTTTACTTGGTCACGTGACAAAAGACGCTTCGATTAATTGGAAGTACTAGGTTAGGCGCTACAAAAAGTTTATACAGAGCTTCCAAGTTGTTCAAAGCAACTGAACAGAAAAATGACAATAGAAAATTTATTATGTTTTGTATATTTGATTTGCAAGTGGCTAGTTTCTTGGATTTGCTCATTTATTGTTTATTTTCCGAGTATCACCTCGTCGTCCAGGGATGTAATAGCAAAATTACACAGTCGTGAATCGTCTCTAACTAAACATCTCATCAGACGACGGGGACTTCTCAATCGACCATTTCGTCCGCCACTTATTTTGATGAATCCGTATATCCAGACGCTCATTGGATTACTGTGCAACCCATTTGGACGATATGAATTTGAACGGGAGTACTTGCAAATGACAGACAAAGGAGTTGTTGCCCTAGATTGGTATGTATCTTCTGCTAAACTGAAGAGGAATAGTCCAATTTTGATAATATTTCCTCGATTGACGGGCGATGCTTTCAGTGTTGGACATATATGTAAACTGGGATCCGCCAACGGAATGCGGGCAGTGGTGTTGAATCGACGCGCTCATGGTTCGAGTTTACTAACAACAGCGAAATTGACCAGCACTGGTGACACAAGAGATACCCGGAAAGTAGTGGAGTATATTTTTAATCAATACCCGTATGTACACATTGTGGGTATCGGGGTAGGAGCCGGGTGTGCTACACTGTTTTCATATCTCGGCGAGTATGGTTCCTCATCACTTTTGAAGGCTGCGGTGAACATTTCACCATCGTACGACAACACGGAAAAGTTATGCGAACAAATTCCTAAATTCTACGAACTATTTCTGCTTTTCGACCTGAAAATGATTCTGCTGCGGTACCAGCGAGCCTTACATGAAGCTATAGACATAAGAAGCGCGGTTTTAAAATCTTGGACTCTGAAGGAATTCGATTATCACGTCTACTGTAAAATGTATGGCATTGAAACATTTGATTCTTTCTGGTGTAGAAACGATCCAATGAGGGACGTGGACGATATTGCTGTACCTGTTTTGTGTATCAACAGTGTCGATGATCCAGTGTCAGTTAAAGAGGATATACCTTACGAATTGTTTGAATTTTATCCGAATTTATTACTTATCACTGTGGATAAGGGAGGCCACTGCGCATTTCATGAAAATATTAACGGCGAATCATGGGCAGCCCATATTGCCATCAATTTTATTGACGGGGTATTAGAATTTATTGCGAATTCTAAATTCTGGCATCGTTAATGCTTTAATGTGAAAAGCTACGCGTGCCTCTATCTGAATATCATGATACCTGCCATCAAGACGTGATTAGTATTGTTGCCCTGATTGGTTGATTGATCGATTGGTGGACTGATGGATCGATCGATCGATAAAACGGACTCGTACAGTCGTACAGTCATGTACATGTAACTGTATTTATTGTGTATCCAGGGGAAGAAACTCTTGATGTGAATTTAACTGATTATACGATTTATCTTTCTTGTTTGAAGCGATTGTTACTAATGAATAGACTGCAAGTATTTCTTTCGTGATATGAATGAAACCACTCATGAGTTACTCTCATTAAAAGTCTGAAAGTGTGTTACCGTTTCAAAATAACCTTTTCACTGGGATAGATTGCCTCACCAACCGCCAATGTCATTTGACTAATGTTAGTTTAGACCCGCCTCCGTGGTCGAGTGGTTAAGGTCGCTAACTTAAAATCGCTGTAACCTCTGATTGATAGAGTATCAGGGTTCGAGCCCCGCTACCCACCATGTCTCTTATGACTTTGACTGGTAAAAAGGGTCGTAAACTCGATATAAACACACACAACTGCTACTTTCAAGGAAGACCTCGTCTACACCTGGGTAGAACCAATGCATGAATTCTTCACAAATGAGACACAATGTCTGGTCTCGAACTGGGCTCAAACTCACAATATTGAGTGGCTAGTGATTCCTTGTCAGAGAACATAATTACTTGACCACAGTACAGTAGTCCTCTATTTTCTTTAACTAACATAACGTCGAATGATTTAAACGAGACATTAAAGATAATCTAATAGATATCATAAATATAAATATGGCCTTTTTGTTTTTCTTTGCATTCGAACATTCTTGACTAAAAAGGGGGTAAAAATGCGTTAGGGCTAGAATTAAAATACACGCCAACGATGAAATGAGATGTTTTGATTTCAATATGGGCTTGGTTTATAAAGGGAAAACTCATCAACTGAAAAAGTTCTCAATTGGTAGGAATTTCATAAACCCTCGTGGTTATATCATCATATGTATTGTAAATTATACTTGATGAGATACAAACTAGGTATTTATGTATAAGTCAATAAACGTACCTACCTATACATATTATGACCAAGTTAAGCAATATTTTAATTATTTTCCCCTATGAGCTTTGGGAATACAGACCCAGAACTATATCTTTGTCATCAAGACAAGTTGACCATGAATTATATTAGATTGTGTCACGTTAATGCGATCAATAAGAACTTTCCTATACAGTGCAATCTCTCCAGACCGACCCTCTCTTGAACAGAACCTCCCTTCAACAACAACATGATTTTTCCTAACTGTACGATTTAACTTTAAATTTACCCTCTTTATGGAGCAATACCTCTCAACAATAACATAATTTTGCTACTACCAAAGGGTGTTGCTTAGGAGAGGTTGCACTGTATTTGAAACAGAAAATAATTAAGCAAACATTATGAACCAGTTTTCATTATACATGTATATGATTTATAACTTATACAAATATATGTAGATATAAAGGTTAAACCCTGTGTTACATTTAAGTCAACAACTCGCATTAAGTTGCCTTACGTAAGTACATTTGTATCACACAATGAAACCCGACACGGTATTAATCTACAACTGTATACGTACATTCTCTTGCATTGAAACTAGTAGATGTCTGTGTAATATAAAACATCACCGTGGCTTCTCAAACATGACGGCCATACACTACATGTATCCATGGTTACAAACTTTTTTAAATACCGTTCTCTAGAACAGTAAAACTCTCTTGTATTAATGTAGTTTCAGTCAATCATCGCTGATGAAAATCGTGTCAGTTTGGCTTCACAAGATAGGTACCTAGGCCACTAGAGTGGTTCTAGGCCACTAGAGTGGTTCTAGGTCAGTAGAGTGGTTCTAGGTCACTAGAGTGGTTCTAGGTCAGTAGAATTGTTCTAGGTCAGTAGAATGGTTCTAGGCCACTAGAATGGTTCTAGGTCAGTAGAATTGTTCTAGGCCACTAGAATGGTTCTAGGTCAGTAGAGTGGTTCTAGGTCACTAGAGTGGTTCTAGGTCAGTAGAATGGTTCTAGGTCACTAGAGTGGTTCTAGGCCACTAGAATGGTTCTAGGTCAGTAGAGTGGGTCTAGGTCACTAGAGTGGTTCTAGGTCAGTAGAATTGTTCTAGGTCAGAAGAATGGTTCTAGGCCACTAGAATGGTTCTAGGTCAGTAGAATTGTTCTAGGCTACTAGAGTGGTTTTAGGTCAGTAGAATTGTTCTAGGTCAGTAGAATGGTTCTAGGCCACTAGAGTAGTTCTATGTTAGTAGAATTGTTCTAGGCTACTAGAGTGGTTCTAGGTCAGTAGATTGGTTCTAGGTCAGTAGAATTGTTCTAGGTCAGTAAAATGGTTCTAGGTCAGTAGAGTGGTTCTAGGTCACTAGAGTGGTTCTAGGTCAGTAAAATGGTTCTAGGTCAGTAAAATGGTTCTAGGTCAGTAGAATTGTTCTAGGTCAGTAGAACGGTCCTAGGTCAGTAGAATGGTTCTAGGTCAGTAGAATGGTTCTAGGTCACTAGAGTGGTTCTAGGTCAGTAGAATGGTTCTAGGTCAGTAGAGTGGTTCTAGGTCACTAGAGTGGTTCTATGTCAGTAAAATGGTTGTAGGTCAGTAAAATGGTTCTAGGTCAGTAGAATTGTTCTAGGTCAGTAGAATGGTTCTAGGTCAGTAGAATTGTTCTAGGTCAGTAGAATGGTTCTAGGTCAGTAAAATGGTTCTAGGTCACTAGAGTGGTTCTAGGTCAGAAGAATGGTTCTAGGTCACTAGAGTGGTTCTAGGTCAGTAAAATGGTTCTAGGTCAGTAAAATGGTTCTAGGTCAGTAAAATGGTTCTAGGGCAGTAGAATTGTTCTAGGTCAGTAGAATGGTTCTAGGTCAGTAGAATTGTTCTAGGTCAGTAGACTTGTTCTAGGTCAGTAGAATGGTTCTAGGTCAGTAGAGTGGTTCTAGGTCACTAGAGTGGTTCTAGGTCAGTAAAATGGTTCTAGGTCAGTAAAATGGTTCAAGGTCAGTAGAATTGTTCTAGGTCAGTAGAATGGTTCTAGGTCAGTAGAATTGTTCGGTGTTTACTGCGCTGGATTTGTAACCAGGGGTTCGATTCCCGGTCGCGGCATGTTATACTCTTCATGGGACAACAATGTCGATTTTCCTCCACATGTGACTAAGTTTCAGTTTTTTTTGTGGAAGGGTAAGTTATAGTAACGGTTCGAATATGCATGTAGTCCGCAAATCTGGTTAAATGAAACGGCCGCCGTATACTTACTTGGGAATGAGAGACATCATGTTCTCAAATAATGTTTTTAGAAAAAAGACATATTAACGTTCGTCTATTTAGTCAATAAACACCAGGCAGTGCTACTTTATAGCCATTCCATAGCATACACAAAACGTTCAGAACAATCAACTTCAATTTTCAACAAAAACACGGACAGAATTAGGAATTCAACTAAAATATTCATGAAAGTATTATTTGTAAATTGTACTAAGATAAGTTTACAATGAAGGGTGCGAACTTACAGCTTAAAAGACAGTAATCTACGTGGAGAAATAAACGCTTGAAATAGATCTGACCGACTTCAGTTGTTTTATTTTAATCCATACTTAAACTTTTGACCCACAACTATAGTAAAGAATCTATATTGACAGAACCGTAAACTATATATATATATACATGCATGGAGTTCTTAAGAAACGAGCCACGTGACCCCCTCTGAAACTTTACGAACATTATATTTTTATTTCGCGCTTGTACTTTGTACTATATTGTATTGAATATATTTTTTAAATTCTAAACTTTTATCATGGTCGTGTATTTTAACCCCACTATATCGTACAGCTTCGAAATATCTGCATTGATCTCACTCACGTACAAGCTAGGTCAAAGTCTGGATCGGATTACGAAAGACCAGAGTCCGAAATAATAAGACAATTCCCTAAACTCATATCTAAATAATATGTTGATTTTAAGATTTTGTTGTATTCTTATAGCACTAATATATATGTATATATATTTAAACTTCATTAAAGCCAAAAGGTCCATGTGAATATAATAATATTACATACATCAAAATATATACACGTGACAATGACATTGATACAAATGAAAAGCTTTTAAAAATAAAGTACATAGTAATAACAAAACAGTAAGTATATATTAACAAAGTTCGATACTGATGAATATTTTCCGATATTAATTACCTATGTGTGCAGTGATAAACAAATATATAATAAAGAATCGATTTTAAAAAGTTGATTCTTATGATAAACAGTGATTTTTATTTTTATTATTATACGGTCCGGCAGCGTGCATATACTATAGGGATAGTAATCGGTACTCCTCGGCGTAACCTCAACTAAGTCCGTCTTATGTACGAGACTTATTTCTCCGATACGGAAATGTCCGAACAGTTACGATTGTACAGATGGTAGTGAAAACCAAGAGGCGTGATCGTAATAAAGAAGACAGGTTACAATTGGGCGGAGATGGTACAACATCTTTTATGTACAGGAATACAAACCTGAATACAAACTTTTAGGTACAAAACAAGTCTGACATGCATTTTACAATATTCGTCAAGCTTTATACAGAAATTGAATAAAATTAAGAAACATATGAAAATTGATTTCAAGGGCCACTAGAGGCATATTTCATTTACATTTGTGTAATATTTTAGTATTACGGCTTGAAACCGTACACATATGTCGTATACTATAGGAAGAGATTACAAACGTTCATTGCATATCATTCAAAACATGTATAATAATTATGATTACTTAGTATATGATATATACACAACTGGTTATACATAAAAGATTCATGACCGGTTTCTAATTTATATGTATTGACAGAACTTTGATAGACAAGCTATGTAAACAATAGGGGGGGGGGGGGGGGGGCAGCTGATAAAATTTTAATAGAAATTAGCTATAAATTAGCAGTAATAAACAATATTATACAAATAGTTCATTTCTTTACAGGACGGAAACAAAATACTACAAGTACAGGATAGTGTACTAGATACTAAAATTATGGCACTTATATGACTATTAGTCCTTCGAGATCTATTTGTAATTCATCACCAATGTTTTGAAGAATCTTGCTTGGACTGATTATACTGCAGTTGTTCATATCCATGTTTCAAATTTCAATAATTACATTATCAATAAAAATATAAAATCCCCAAACACGAAAAACATGAAAACGATTAATTTATTCCATCTACATTTTGCCGCATTGGCTTCTTCAGGATAATAAATAACTTCATTTTTAAGATAATTACATAATGAATTATAATGATAATTCACGTTTGGGTCTGTTAAACTAGCGCACCCTATAAGGGATCCTTTCCAGACAAAGAATGTCCATGGTTAGAGGTTAGCATACACTATCTCAGTATTTCCATTTAATTATTTATATACTCGCATACCGAATTTCAGCAACATGTTTTGACTTTTCCGATGGCAAAGTTAACAAAATTTTGGACATGGAAAGAAAACGCTTAACAGACGTTCTGGGTAAAAGCAAAATTCTGCTGCGCATGCCCCCGGACATTCCTAGAGCGACCCTGGGGCTGGACCTCCCTCGAATGTCTCGGCTAAATTTGTTTCTGGCTACATCACTGTCTATACATGTATATATAAGACTTCTGTGTGTTATTATAACACTGTCATCATCAGCAACACCATTACTCAGTAACATGACAGAAAATTTGTGAACTTTAGCACATATTTTGCATGATATGTTGAATTTATTACTATTCTTACAGATGTGCCTGCAGGCGCGAGCGTGATAGAAATCATTTCGGTTCTATTTTTAGAAAGGAAAACACCTGCATTCCGTACAGCGAATAAGAAATTCTTAAAACATTTTGTTAGGTTAAGAATATTCTTTGCTAAAATATTTCTTAAGAGCGTTCATGAATACTTCTTATCTTATGATAAGATTTTGTCCTAGCTTTGCTAATTTTGACCGAGTTTAAGAAAATGATTACGATGCTTTAAAAAAACTGGCCCAGGAATAGTGATGCGCGATAATATATTGCAATACGTTCCAAATGCAATACGTACCGTATAGCGATATTTTAAAAGTAAATTGATATTGACTATTTCAACATGTATTGTATCAAATGTAGCCCAATTCGAGCGGAAAAAAATAGAAATATTATATTTGTGTAACTGTATCAGGACTGTATGTTGCCTTAATCAAGTGTACAATTGTTGTATACTATACAGAATGAAGTTTAATTATAGTCACTGATATTTACATTAGTTTCTTTGTGATAGCTTAAATAAAGATACCATCATGCAAATTATTAATGAAACTACATAAATTATTTACATTAAAATTTAAGCTTGAATATCTAATAGATCAAGAGTTCTGAACTCCAAAAATATCGCAAAACGTATTGTAATATACAGTGTTGCGTATCGCAATATATCGCGATACGAGATTTCCCGCAATACTCATCCATACCCAGCACATTATTATTACAACTTTGAGAAACAAGTCACTAATTGTTTAACAAAGCACATTTGATTTTCACCTACTCGTGTGAATTGTTACCCATTACTACTGCACGAGCACATGTGCTCGCATCATTTACCACACAATTATCATGCTCCAGTAGATTTTTGTCATTCAGTGAGATTGTTTTATATCTGGAAGGCACAGCCTATGATAATGCACGTACGTGCACGACCATGATCATCACTGTACGATGTGTGGGAGCCGCATGCTGACTTACTGTCTTCTGTTTCCCACCGTTAATTAGTGTGGATTCTTTGGTGTTTTATGTAACTTGTTTGTACTGCCTTTTGGCAGGAAAGATCCAAGACATCATCATGTTTATCACAAATAATTGATGTTTATAACAATAAAATTTAATGTATTCGTAAAAAATAATGATATACATACACATGCATACGAAATCGTACCAATGTTGTGTACAAATTGATGGTAATATGTTGTTAGCTTTGTTATACTGTTCTACGGACCATTTCTGTGTAAAAATGTAAAACATAAGAATGTTAGACACTTGTGTTTAGTAAACTGAACTAGAAAGATTGACAAAATTAGTACTGCTTTATAGTAAGTTAATTCCCGACTATGGTGGCTGATTTACGCCATGTTGTATTTTCGCTTTATCGCCACGACAAAGCGAATAATAAAAGAAAAAGTGAAAATACGACATGGCGTAAATCAATCACCATACTGGACTTATGTTACTTACTAAAACCCTCATAAATGGCCATTTTAAGATATAGTGTGATTTTAATTCATGTATAATTTCATGTTGATTTGATTTTATAGTTTTCCTGTGATCATGTTTTCAAATATAAGTAAAACAGAATTTAAGATAAAATCATTACTCATACACCTTCCATTCCGCAAAATTGACCCGGAAATATTTATACGGTGCAACTTGTCCAAAACAACACCATTTGGGAGCAGCACAGTTATGTTGTTGTTACAATTATGAGAGGTTGTTACTCTAGAGAGATTATATATACATAAAATTAAAAGTTAAATCGTGCTATGGGAAAAATTATGTCGTTGTTGAGGTGAGGTTGTTGCTGAAGCGGGGGTCGCTCTGGAGTGATTGTACTGTATTTAACATTAAAAAATGTTTATCTTTTTTTTAGCTTAAATACTTAACTTAAAATTGAGATTTATATTATAAGAATGTTCTTGTGTTTTATAACCTGAAAATATAATGTATTAAGGACAAAGGTGTTGTCCGGTTGAGGTACTCGTGATTATTTTAAATTTTTAAATCGGTTCATTGTAACCTGACACTTTACGGTGTACTACTCGGTACTAATTTTGTACCGGAAGTGTACATTCAAGTTCAATAAAAATGAATGACCCACGACCGTAGCCGTCTTCTTTTGAATTTTAACAATTTTATTAATGTACAATTATAAAAAAGAAACTTGTTGTTTAGGCCAGACAAGATTGTTTTTGTCCAATAAGTGTAACAAGTACCACATAATTATACATGTGTACAAAATACGTCGGAAAAGGGGCAAAAGAAGTTTCACAAACTCTCCATTCGTCAAAACATACAATACGAGGTTTTTCCGGTCTAAGTTTATAAATTGTATTTACCTCATATATATACAACGTTCTGTGTTTTATATATCATTACACCCGACTTGATCCCGACATCAAGTGAACCAGAATTTAGAATGACTCAGTTTTAAATTTAGATTTCTAATCTCATACGGATTAAGTTGCCACATGTGTTTAAGTCAATTATCAAATATATTTAATTAAATAAAAATATTTATGATCAAAATTAATACATCTATAACAAGCATATAAGCCAACTACTTTGTGTAGATAAAAGTTTACATACTTAATATTTAAAAATATAGAATTAATGTCCGTACATGTACAATCTACTTATTTTAATACAATGGAGACAGGTCTTAAATGTTGAACCGTGTTAAATCATGTGCTGTACGGACCGCTTGGTTACTCAGTACACACAACAGACCATGTTTACAATCAAGAACAAACAAACTATGGTAGAAAAAGATCGTTCGATCGAAAACGTGGCGTGATCGAAGTGGGGTCTTAAAGTCCTAGTTTTAAGGTTGAATAAACGGATATATAATCTTCCGCAGCGCGGATGGAACTATTTTATTTGCAATTTAATAATTAATATCGCGTTGAAAGTGGTATAGTGATTATACGAAAATCTTTTTAAAATCCAAATAAGGTAAGAATGTGTATTTACTAGTTGGATTGTTATACATGTATATAAATTGATGATGTCGCTTCTACTCGTATAGTAACAGTTATTTGTTGCTGTTTTTTTTTTTTGCATTAAATATGGAAACTGTACATGTATAATTTGTTCTAATTATGTAGTACATGTAATAGTGACATCATTTGAATTTACATTCAGTTTTCATTTTTTTTTTTTTTAATTTTCCGTTATTTTTTTTATTGTTTTCTATAAATACTGATAGTGTCTCTGATGCTGATGTTGATTTTTCTGAACATATACACATCAATATACAAGACACAATGTTCTTATAATAATATAACATATAATCAGGCAAAAATATTTAAAAATTGTTCCAGCATAACTTTGATATTTCAATCTTTAGGCCTATAATTACCAAGTTAAAACATGTCGCAAAATAAGTGGATGTTTTAATGAGGCGATCCGGTCCTATTGAAGGAGTCGCTCAATGAGGGTTGTACTGTACTGACTTGTATCCGACACAATTTTATGAACTTTCATTGATTCAAAATTAATAACAGAACAAATACTTTATTACATGACTTGAGCCATATGGCTCATTATCATTTACATATACACATATATACATGATTTACATGCGACATGAGAGTAACACACATAAGTAAGTAACAAAACAGAGGATAGGAGAAATCATTTCTAAATTAACATTTTATAAGTAAGTTAAATGTGCAGACATATATATAACACACGCTTCGACCACGAGTTTGGTAGGAATGTCCTGTTCGTACACGTTGTTAGCATTGTATTAATGGACTACTAAACGAACTTTGTCATGTCATTTCTATTCGTCAGGATCATGCGATACTATTAATAGAATTGATTTACTTCACCTTTGAACTTTACATCACGTTAACATGTGAATATTTACTCAAAAATATAATATATTACAAGCTATAACAGGGTAGTATATAATTACACCTGTAAATACCTCTAGTTTTATTTAATGATTTTATTTCACCTTTGATGGTCGAGTGAACGATATATACACTGTCAGAGTTGTAAATAAACTGAATCAATCCTTGCTAGTACATGTATAATACCATCACTGGACCGGAACTTTACATCGATTTTCTCTTACAAATTTTATACATTAAGGAATTTTCAGGCCAGCCGTTGCAAAGCGCGATAACAGCGGCGTACGCGGTGACAATCGCTATTCAGAGTTGTCGTTCTTTATCCCGTCACATGTCTGAAAAGTAGTTCAAAAACATGTGTCCTTTAGTTCAAAATAACGCTTTTCCTTTTTCTCTAAATGCGCATTTGTTGTCATATTTTTTTCACGATTTTATTGACTCAGTGTTTTATTTCTGTTTCACTGTGTTACCTGATTACCGAAAGTAAACAAAAACTTTCCGTCGAGAAATATCATGAGTGCACTAAGCTGTTTCACGTTTCATTGGGTGCACTGCAACATGGAACGGGAACCAATTTAATAGCGCGCTTGAAAAACTATTTTCTGTTGTTTTCTTGTAAATCACCATCTCTTGTATAAATGCATCGTACGAAAAGAAAGTAGACATGCATGGAGCCAGTAGACCATTCTCAATGTCTTGTAAATTATATAGTTAACGAGGGATAGTGTAATTGATGAAGGAAACTCTCCATTCTAGAGTTTCCTAGTGTATCAGTCAAGTTGTTCCTGATGCACATCATCGAACATATTCATGTTCCGATACCTGCATGTTCAGCTGCACTTGTTATGTTGATGCGTCACTCTGTATTGATTGGGATCTACTATATATATGAACTAGCTTATGTATGTGTATATATGTGTATATACATAAGTTCTTGGAATTATGTTTGTTTTTGTTTACGGCTCTGAACATTGAAGGAAATTCTGGAACACGCGTAGTTCTAACCAGGCAGTTTTATTTTTAATACAACTGCCTGGTTACTAAGGACGTTCGAGTAAATTATGAAACCTATATAAGAGAGACTTAGTCTCAATCTGTGTCGTAGTACAAGTATAATCATACTAGGATATTTACACCTTCGTATTCTAAGTTTTTAACTGATGGTGAAATTATTTGGATATTATTATTTATTTCTTGTGTGACATTAAAAGTGTTTGTCTGAAACACAGGTAACTGTATCATGAATAAATTATAAATAAATAAATAATGAATAAATATTGATTTATAATAAATGTCATATTTTAATAAAACTATTTATTAATATGTTAACATACATGTACTAATAAATAGTGTTTTTTTTCATATGATATTTATTATAAATATTTGTTCATTTATTTATAACCTTTTTATGATACAGTTACTTTTAGAATACAAATAATTTTGGGACTGCATTTGTATTTGAAATCAGACAGTTTTGTCTAAATAAAACTACCTGTTGAAACTATGTATCGGAGAATTTTGTATGTTTATGAATTGAAAACATTTTCATTTCTGTTCAATAGTAGACAGACCAGACCATAAAACGCTGTGATATCATTGTATTAAATCGGAAAATTCTTTTTGGTCGAGTTATTTGTCTGAGGTTCGCTGTATTGGCCTTATATAGCACGTTATAACTCGGCCAATATGCATGTCCTTAATTGGTATAAGTATTTTATTAATTAACTTTGTATTCGTTTGATTTTAAAGTTGGAATATCATTAAAAAATACTATTAGAATATTTCTGATCGTCCTTTTGTAGAAACAATAAAGATCGTCTGCTGAACGGAAGTGAACTGGTTGATGGGTTAAAAACCACTATTTAATTTCCGGGAAACGTTCAAACATAAGTAAATTTCAAATCCAAGTACAATTAAATGCGAATGTTGAGTGAAAGAAGTATCTTAAATCGTAGAAATATAAAAAAGAAAATTTGTTTCACGCCTAGAAATTAGGTCAAACGGACATTAGCTAGATAAGATGTCACATGGAAAAAAACTGGTGCTGGTTTAAACTTCTAACCATTGTGAAGTAGTTTGCCAAGAAATGGGGTCAAATCTGAGCTTAAGGAAAAATGCAAACCTATGTATCTTTTCTATCTAGAGTTGTCGTTCGTTTTCCCCCCACCTTACATCTCGTGTCAACGTCTCAGCTTTTTACAAGATTCTTGTTAAACAATTAATAAAACCACAAATGATACTATTATAAATAACGATACATTTTTTTCAGATTTTCAAAATGGCGGCTCCAATAAAAGTAGAAAGTCCATCTGTACGTTACAGCACAGATCATATAGAAGCGGATTATCAGTACAGTAATACATCAGTACGACAGGACAGTAAGGGAACTTACATAGCCACACCAACAAGTACCAAATACACATTTAGGACTAAACGAAAGGTAAGATGTTGTGTATACTACTTCATGCCCTCAACCCTGGATGCATTTAGTGCACGGACATTGATATCTATTATATGATATAGTTTTATATCTTATTCACTTAAACGGTAAAAAGACCTTCATCAGCAATACATCTAACATTAGCCTTCATTAGATGTTCCTAGATTCATACGGACGGGTGTCGAAGTAGCACATTGTAGATTGATTTTATTACTGGATGTGTTTTGGACCTACGTCGCATGAATTTATTTCAGGTACCTAAACTTGGTGTTACGGTTATTTAAGGCACTAAAACATGGTGTTATGGTTATTTAAGGCACTAAAACATGGTGTTACGGTTGTTTAAGGCACTAAAACATGGTGTTACGGTTATTTAAGGCACTAAAACATGGTGTTACGGTTATTTAAGGCAGTAAAACATGGTGTTATGGTTATTTAAGGCACAAAAACATGGTGTTACGGTTATTTAAGGCACTAAAACATGGTGTTATGGTTATTTAAGGCATTAAACCATGGTGTTATGGTTATTTAAGGCACTAAAACATAGTGTTACGGTTATTTAAGGCACTAAAACATGGTGTTACGGTTATTTAAGGCACTAAAACATGGTGTTATGGTTATTTAAGGCACTAAAACATGGTGTTATGGTTATTTAAGGCACTAAAACATGGTGTTACGGTTATTCAAGACACCTAAACGTGGTGTTATGGTTATACATGTATAAGACACCTACACTTGGTGTTACGGTTATTTCATTTACCTAAACTTGGTGTTACGGTTATTTAAGGCACTTAAACATGGTGTTATGGTTAGTTAAGGCACTAAAACATGGTGTTACGGTTATTTAAGGCACTAAAACATGGTGTTATGGTTATTTAAGGCACTAAAACATGGTGTTACGGTTATGTAAGGCACTAAAACATGGTGTTATGGTTATTTAAGGCACTAAACATGGTGTTACGGTTATTTAAGGTACTTAAACTTGTTGTTTCAGTTATTTCACTTATCTAAACTTGATGTTATGTTATTCAAGGTACCTAAGCTTGGTGTTATGCTTGTTGGCATGGGTGGTAACAATGGAAGTACAGTAATGGCTGCCATATTGGCCAACAAATATAAAATGAAATGGCATACAAAGGAGGGAGTGAAGGAAGCCAACTATTTCGGTAAGGACATGCTTAAAATGTTGGTTTGCGCCTGCGCAATCCATGCTTTGTATTTGTTAATCATTACAAGTTTGTATGTAAACGAAAAACTACAATTAAGAACGAATTCTTTGTCAGAATCGCTATTTTTTCTTGGTCGGGATTTTTTAACGAGTCGGTCACTTAACCAAATGTTTTGAGATATTGCATGCTTAATACCGTTATTGTACTTTTCTGACATATCTGCTGAATGCTACACAAAAATGTTCAAACTAATTAATTAAATGATAATGGCGAAGTTACTTAAACGTTTTATTTTCAGCCTAAAATAAAGATCATTGTTGCTCAAATTATAAAGAGCTTTAAAAGTATGTATAACAACCGGTATATTTATTTTCAAGTTGAAAAACCCTTTCTTCACTACTTCAGGTTCTGTAACTCAAGCTAGTACTGTATGCCTTGGTAATGGACCTGACGGAGAAGTTTATGTCCCCTTAAAAGATATGTTACCTATGGTGAACCCGGATGATTTTGTAATTGATGGTAAGTCAATAATAAAATTTATGTGACGTTTAACCCGTGAGTATAAGATTCTATCAGGGATCTTAAGGGCTGTGACCGTAGTCCAGAGGTTAGTGTGCCGGACTTGTAACCTAGCGATCCGGTCAGGTCAAATCCTTCTATGAAAAGTCGACAAAAATGTTCCTCCTAACGGAGACGGCAGCTGTCGGTTCCTTGTGGAAGGAAATGTTTTACTGGCTAGAAAACCGTCTAGATAAATTGTCTAGGTGAACTTAATTGCCGTCGTATTTAACTGAAATATCGTTGAAAAAAAATTATTCCACTGGACGAAACTATTAGATAGACTAAGCATTTATAATTATTTGGTGTCACACGGTAGTGTAGTAATCGGTAAAGCAAGGGCAAAACGCCTTAATCTTGGATATCAGCAGTTAGATAATGTCAGGATATGTTTATTTCAGGTTGGGATATTTCTTCGACAAATATGGCAGACGCCATGGAACGTGCTCAAGTATTGGACTATAACTTACAAGCGCAGATTAGACCCTACCTGGAGGGAATAAAACCTCGTCCGTCAATCTATTTTCCGGACTTCATTGCGGCCAATCAGGCGGACCGTGCTGACAATGTTCTAACCGGCACCAAACAAGAACTGTTAACGAAAATAAGACAAGATATTAGAGACTTCAAGGAAACAAGTGGTGTTGATAAAGTGATTGTACTCTGGACTGCCAATACTGAGAGATATAGTGATGTTATACCGGAAATAAACGGAACAGCTGACATTCTGCTAAACAGCATCAAAGCTAACGAAAGCGAAATATCTCCGTCAACTATTTTTGCCATTGCCAGTATTCTTGAAGGGGTGAGTAATTTTAATTAAAGTTTGTAGCTTATTTGACTTTTATGCCCCTTTTCAACAGTCAGAGTAATATAAGGCGGACAGTTCATCTAACCATCCTTCATGGAAAGGACCAGTACTAGACTCCCATCCTCCGTAAGCAACTGCTTACTTTCTCACATAAAGAGAATTTGAATTTAAACTTCGTGTACATAATTACCTTGTTAGTACGTGTAGTCTTCTATTTCTATTGATTGTATTGAAAAATAGCAACACCATGGTATACAAAAAATGTAGATGAATTGACTAGTATTTTAAATCAATAGTAGCCGCTTAAGTTCCGATCAGATTTATAAAACATGTATACATGAGATGGTTTATACATCAATTTGTTACCAGACGGCATACTTTTTAATTTGTTTTCTGAAAATTTTGGTTATTAGATTTTTTGTAAAAAGACTGTCAGAGTACGGATTGCCATGATTCTAGTCTGAAACTTTTTTTCTGTCTTTTTTAAGTCAGATTGGCCTTTGGTCGTTTCTGTTGAAGACATATTCGGATGATGAAACTCTAGGTCGATCAGTCTTCAAATCTTTGTTTTACCTTCGTTTTGTCTGTTGATATTCCTCAGCTAATAATGATAAAATAATGATGATGATATCAATCGTGCATTACAGGTAACATACATCAATGGTTCACCACAGAACACCTTTGTACCAGGAGTTATAGACCTGGCTGAGAAACGTAAAGTATTTATTGCTGGTGACGACTTCAAATCTGGTCAAACAAAACTAAAATCAGTGCTCGTTGACTTCCTTGTCAGTGCGGGCATTAAACCAAAATCTATCGTGAGTTACAATCACCTTGGAAACAATGATGGCAAAAATCTGAGTGCTCCTCAAACATTCAGGTCAAAAGAAGTAAGTTCTAATTTATTCTGAATTGTACTCATTTATTCTGATTTGTACTAATTTGTTCAAATTTGAATTTATCCAAATTTGTTCTACTTTGTATATATTTATTCTAATTATTTTCACTCTTTTAAAACACTGTGTTACGTATCAAAGTCACTTATATAATGTACTTTCAAAACCGCTTATTATTACATTTGTTCAATTTGTCAGCGAGAACATAACGAAAATATACATTTTACACGGAGAAATGAGTCATTTTTTAACGTCCAAAACACTCCAGAACTCCAGTTTTCTAAGAATAAAAACATTTGAATCCCATGGTCCCATGTTAGTTTGGAACTCACACATATGACGGACTGGTGATTTTATAGGATACAATTCAAAGATTGAATGCCGAACTGTTTGTAACTGATGATGAAGCTCAACATAACGTATTTTTATTTCAGATCTCAAAGAGTAATGTAGTTGATGATATGGTGGATTCTAATCATATTTTATATCCGGATGCTGGCCGTCCTGATCATTGTGTTGTCATAAAATATGTTCCTCATGTTGCTGACAGTAAACGCGCCATGGATGAATACTCTTCAGAAATCATGATGGGAGGTTCAAATACTCTTGTGATACACAACACGTGTGAGGACTCCCTTCTAGCTAGTCCTCTTATCATTGACCTTCTACTTCTAGCTGAATTGTTTGAGAGGATTCAGTACCGTACGGAAGCAGATATTGAATTCCAAAACTTTAATTCCGTATTGTCGCTTCTTAGTTATCTCTGCAAAGCACCGCTTGTACCAGCTGGTACCCCAGTCATCAACTCATTGTTCCGCCAGAGGGCGTGTATTGAAAATGTTCTGAGAGCATGCGTCGGGCTAGCTCCAACCAATCACATGTTATTAGAACATAAACACGCCCATATACCACACAGTACTTTAACTAAAGTACAAAGTGCTGCCACAAAATCAAACAACAGCGCAACACTCAGACATGCCCGTCATTCGTCCGACGAAGGTGAAAAATAAGATAAAAGCATTTATTTATTAACAATTTTACTAGCAAAATAGTCTTGAAAATTTTGTGTGTGTTTTACACCAATAGTCAGACGATTGGTGATATATTCGTGATGTTTATGATAATGCTAGATTCTAGAAATTAAAACCTTATTACATGTATTATCCAATTTTCTATTAACAGTCAACAATTCCCCTAATTATTTATGTTCTTATTTCATACATTTTTGTACCGATATGTGTGTGATATTATTTATACTGTATGCAAATACAATGTACCATAGAGCACACGTCAATGCATTCTATCATAGTGTATGTGCAATCCAAGGTTTAATAAATATATTGTCTGAAAGACTTTGGGTTATTGTCATTATGTACAATACAGACTTGCCCATTGTATGTTGTTTAACTGCCTATTCGACAGATACATGGTCATTTCAAAGCTACCTCAGAGAAAGGGGAGATAAGATACAGGAGAACCGGGCATTTATATTCGTACATACTATTCGAATAGTTTTGTCTGGTTCTTTACTGGCCTGATACACGTCTAAAAACTTTACTTTGATTTTTTGTTGTTCGGTACGAACACAAGGTTAACAGTCGGTCGAGAAATTTTTCCTACATACCGAAGTACTTTCATTAACCTTCCGCCTACGAAAATAGTTCCAATTTTTCAATTCAAATTCAAATATTTCGTGCATTCAAGTCGAAATCAGATGGCTAAGTAAAATCGTAAACGAGCATTACAAACAGTCGTAAAAATTCTTAACAATCATCTATCTCGGAATACATGTACAACAATACTTTCTATCAGTACGCACATTTGAGGGAATGATGACGTCACAATTCACGAGCTGCATATGCTAATAGGCTGCTTCTATTGTAAACATCTTTGTAATCAAAGGGGTAGGTAATCCAGAACAATAAAAGCTAATTGCTGAACTACTTTTGGTGATCAGGTGGGGGAAACATGAATCAAAGTACTGAAAGCACATGGTCCCTGAAATATAGAAAGGTGTGGCAAAGGTTCGAACCCACATACTTTCCTTTAGTAGTATTACATGTACAACTACATCATCGATCATGTCTTCATAATTCTCTCTGTGAATGGAGACTAGCCGGTTTTTAAGACACACTCAGAGCTGCCTGAAATTGCATATTTGGTAATTCAGCGTATGTAAAATGTAACAAGAGTGCCAGCTAGGTCACAACATACGCCCGTCAAAACGATAGGGATACTATGAGTAGCAAATTATATATTTTTTTCAAACGGGCATATAAAAAGTCAACATAAACAACAATTTAGTCAAATAAAATGTTCCAGGTTTATTTCATAACAACACATTATCAAAACGATGTTGATTTAACAAAGAATTATAAGTTTCTTAATATTTCTTTCCAAAACAAATATATTAACAAAGTTGAATATAAGAATGATGCTTCTAAGTGGCTCTTTTAACATGTTTTATTGCGTCTTTTGTACAGAATCTGTATTACACATACTGCACAAATTTGTTAATATTAGGTAAATAATACAGCCCAATTATGGTTACTGGTATTGAAGACTTTTATCATTTTGCAAAAGTTGTTGCCCCTGTTGAAAAAAACACGAAAAATATCAATTTCTTTAGATCATTTGCACAGGGTGACCTATATTTTTCTTCATCAAATGTTCATGGAAATAAATTACATCATGTCCAACAAAATAATCCTTAGATTATTTAATTAAAGGCACAAAACGTTTATAATTAAGTCAACAAGCAATAGTAATGAAGTCATTGTAATTATATTACATATGAATAATAAATAATATAATAAATATGAATAATAAATAATGAATAATATAAATAAATAGTTTTATTTCAAAATTGCTTGGTTAAACTTAATCATTTAAGGACTTAAAATAGAATACAATGTAGTAGTATTTTTTTAATATTGTCAAACTCAATATTTTGGAATCATTAAATAGCATGTGTCAAGGACTTATATACATGTATGTATATAAGTCCTTGCATGTGTTAATGGGCAGTCATTTAGAAATATGCTAACATTAGAGTAATACAGTAAACTTTCTCTTATCTGTCTCTTGTACAATCAGATTAGAAGGATCCCATGAAAAAAACATTTTCAACTTTAGACAAAATATAAGAAGGGTATTCACAATTTTTTTTTAGATATATAATTGTTGGGATTAAGACAAATCCTTGATAAAAGAGACTTCACTTTAACTTAGTTTGAACCAAATATTCATACACAGTAATTATAAAGGTGATCACATGTACAGAACAAACAAGTCAGCGCCAAAAGCAATGCCAATGCTTGTCTGTTAATCTCCTCAGTGAGATCTATCCATCAATAAAGTTTATGTTGCTAACTCTTACAGTTTCTGAGTTATGAGCTACATTGAATTTTCTGCACAGATGTAGATGTTGCAGTGATATCACAATAGCTCGACTTTTTCTTCTAAAACAGTTGAGCTGATAAGGGACCAAAATTGATACAGGTACAAACTTGTATTTGTATTGCTTCATTGAATAAATCACAGAATAATTCACTGACAAGGTAACATACAACATAACTCATTTATACATTTAATGCACCTGAGTTTGTGAAAAGGTAATGTTAAAACACATAACATGTCATTTATTATAAGCTACTGTAACAATATGTAAACAAAATAAAACGGAAATATCACAAATGATTGCAGATCTAAATTCCAGGATTTTCAGTTGATATACAAACTTTAGCATGGATAAAATTTGAATTTGAAAAACATGCTAACCTTAGTAGGGATAGAAGTATTCTATCAATGGTTTGTTGATGTCACATACCATTGGTACAATTACTTATCTGGGAAAATACATCGGTCCCATGATTTATGACTTAAAGACAGTACTAAAGGAGCAATGACAAGTCTATCAGACAATACCATTAGGTCCTGTATTTAAAAAAAATATATAGCAATATCCAAGCTAATAATGAACAGACACCTGCAAATAATTACTGTAAAAGTCACTTATATTTATAACACAAACATTTGTTAAGACCCATTATTGGTGTGTTTCTATTATAATCTATTAAACTTCTGAATAAAGACCTACTATGCATGGTGGCCAAATTCCCTTCCCCCTATGACTGGTTGCCTTTACATGACAGGCGAGTCGCTGCCTATAATCAAGTATGCAGCTTCAGGAGTCTTAATTGTTTACTTAGATGGGGGGGGGGGGATAAATCAGCAATTTCTGAACATAAATTTATCATATTTTTGAATCCACTTCAATTTAGCCTGGGGATTGCCTGCATGTGTATAGATCAGTAATCATTACTGAATTATATTGATTATTGATTTGTTACATTAAAGAAACCTGTATAAAATTTATAGTTAATTAATTAGATCTAAATGAAATGTGAACATTTCATAAGTCATGGCTATAAAAGGGGTCCAGCCCCTAAATATAAATGATATACATGTTCTTTGTGAATAATGCATGAAAAACAATAGATAGTGAGTTTTTAATATACCTACATAATAGTGAGTAAAATGAAAATAATATGTCAAGTTCTATACATGCACATGTACATATTTGATTTTGTTATTTTCAGTATATTAAACATAAATGGTCAAGGATGTATGACTGTTTCAGAAACAGTATGCATAGATATAACATTAATAGCTAGGCATACAATTACTGTGCTCAAGTATTGGAAATAGCATATCAAAGCCAAAGGAATTTATTTCTTAAAATTCAGTGAGGTGGATTTTCTCCGAGTTAACTTCTTTGAAACTTCAGTTTGGCAATGTATAAATGTTGCTGGACACAACATTCCAGTATTTTGTGATAGATTATACCTCCATTTTTTGTGTATAAATATATAATTATGAAATTACAATTAATCAGTAAGTAATTTATCAAAATTAAGATTTCTAAAATCAAAAAAACTTTACAACAATGAATTAAAATCTTAGCCAAAAAACAAACTTTATCAGGAAAAGGTGATACCAAACATTATTCAAAAAAAGAAATCAAGTTAACAGTACATATCAATCTCATGCAAGAAATAACTGGGACCAATATACACATAACATAGTATATATATTGGTCCCAGGAAATATTAAAAGTTCATAGTAAATTATGCCACAAATTAGTGAACAATACAACAATAGATAAACAAACAGCACCACTTTATCACAAACAACACTAAATTTGATCATCTTGAGTATGTTCACAAATATTAAATAATGTGTACGTATTTGTATACAGTACAACCTCTCCAGAGTGGCCCTCTCTTAAACAACAGCCTTCCTTCAACAACAGCATGATTTTTCCCACTGCTAAATTTAACTATTCATTTAACCTTGCTAGAGCAACAACCGTACAACAACAACATGACTTTGCTACTCCCAAAGGGTGTTGCTTTGGAGAGGTTGCACTGTATATATTAGTCTGTAAATATCATGTATAATAAATAACAATCTTATCCAGAGTTACATGACAAGCACCGTACGAATATATACACACCTCTGTGAGTATCAATGTTCATTGCACAACTATCCATGACAATATATGAAACAAGAGTGCTGCAAGCATTACAAACGCTTGTCTGTTCACTGCCTCAGTGAGATCTATCCACATATGAAGTTTCATGGTGCTACCTCTTATAATTTCTGAGTTATGAGTTACATTAAAGTTTCTGCACAGATGCAGATGATGCATTGATAACAATAACTTTTTTTTTCTCCAAAAACAGCCAAGCTCTCAAATGAAAGGAGTTGATGCAAAAATATCAAATTTGCAGTTTCATCATAAATCAGTTACAAAAGCTTGTCATCACTAGGCAGCATACATTATGTAAGATTTGCAAACAGACTAGAAAAGAATCCACCATCTGACTTCTTCCTGTCCGTTCTCTTCGGCTGATGATCAATAAATCGTAATCTGTCTGAAACAAACTTCTTTGCTTCCTTATCCCACTCACGACTGCTTAATATCTAAAATTATATAAAAATAATACAAAAATGTAATAATAAAATAAAGTTAACAGACATAATTTCTTCAAAAATTGAAAAAAAAATCATACAAAATGTACAAGTAAATGTAGCTGTTAAGGAAACTTTATAACAATGAATTATACGGGTCGATAAAAAAGTTCATACGGATATATAAGCCCACAATGAAAATGACAGCCTTTCTCATGCTTTTTTTATTTAATTTTACGTCCCTTTTCAACAGTTAGAGTCCTATGAGCCAGACAGTTCAACTAACCAT
>OZ026837.1:9911688-10097111 GCA_964023205.1 Lutraria lutraria | reverse complement strand
GGTTATTGCTCTAGAGAGGTTAAATTAGTAGTTCAGTATTACAGATTGGGAGAATCATGTTGTTGAAGAGAGGTTGTTGCTCAAGAGAAGGCCACTCTTGAGTGGTTGTATTTATCAACTTTGCAGATGATGTCTGTTTTTTACCGACTTGGTATCTATTTTAAGTCAGTGGATTATATCTTACATAAAAGAGTTATGACAATTTTTAAAATTATTGTACCGGTATGTGGAAACTATTTTTGTAATATGACCACTGAAGTATATCGATGCCATATTAATATTTGCCAACTGGGTCGGTACCATAAATGTCTTTTTTGCAGTATCTTGATTTTAATGCAAAGTCATGTGGACGTCTGATACATTGTGACAATGTATAAAAAATCTGATTTATACAGAATAAATTATTTTTAACTGACACGATGTTTTGGCCTTAATTTAAGTCTAAAAAAGACTCGAAAAGATATGACAAAATACTATCAAACAGTATATAACAGTAATTGGCAGTAATTGATTTAGACATATAAGGGAATTAATTCAGCACTATAAATTTGCATGCTACTAATGTAGATTTATATAATAAATATCAAAATATCACAGAAGGAACTTTAAAATTACTTACAATTGAAATGTTACGTTGAAGACTGGATTTAATGTTTGTTTCACTACGTGAGTTTTCTGCATCCTAGAGAAGCCGAACATACCGTGCGGCTGTAGACTGACCTCAACGTACGGATCACTGTATCCTGATGTATCAAGTCCCGGTAAGTCATTACCACGTAGGACTGAAATATATACATATCACTTATTATATATACAGACTTAATGTTTGCTTTGATGGAGAATCTTGAGGCAGTGAATATATTTTTGATTTAGCCATCCTTAAAAAATGTTTGTTTATGGTAACCTTACCTAGAACATTTTCAGTGAGTAGGTAGGTAGGAAAGAGATAATTTCTTTTTACAATTTTTTTTTTATAAAATATATGTCAGAATGCTATTTTTTACTGAAAAAAATACCTGATAGGCCAAAAAAAGTTTAGGGGCCTTTTTGGTGAGTAGGTACTGTTACTGCAAACAAAATATTTTTAAGGATGGCCTTGCTAGTTGGAATTTTGATTGATGGTTAGGTGAACAGTCCGCCTCATATGACTGAGTCTGACTGTTGGAAAAGAGCGTAGAGCTCGATCAAACAAACAAACAAATAAATCTGATCTTCTGGGGTTTTAGTTTTCTGATATGTCGGAGTACTTTCTGGCAATATAATTATATAAATATATTTACCTGATATGTATATATTGATATTTCCTCTTGTTTCCTCCATGTAAGCTGCTTTGAATGCTAGATGACCATAACATTCAGTAGGTGTTACCTAAAATGGTGGAATTAAAGATACAGCAAAAATAAAAAAAAGCTTGGTCAAGCTTTTAAGGAAAGTAATTGTGATATTCGACATTTAATAAAGTATACCTAAATGTTTTTGAAGGATGATGCACAGAAGAAAGAATGAACTATTGATAGTTAAGATGCTCAAATAAAAATATTTATGTAATACAGTAAAACAAGTGTTATGGGCCATCTCCGTATAAAGGTCACCCTGTAAATAAAAGTTTCTCTATAAAAACCATCTTAAGACTATTTAGAACAAAATGACCTTCAGAAAAAGGCAACCAGTCCATAAATGCCAAATACCGTATTTCACTAGGGTTGCCATTATTCACAAAATGTACATGTATTATATTGTATACTGTCAATTTGGGTTGTTAGTATAGTGGCTGTAACAAGGAGGTGGCTGTTGTACGGAGGTGATCGTACATGGAGGTTACAATGTATCTTATGTCTGAATATCTTATTCCTACTAGTAACCTACCATGTCTGTAGCTAACTGGTGTAGGTATAACCTCAATATATTATTCCTACTAGTAACCTACCATGTCTGTAGCTAACTGGTGTAGGTATAACCTCAATATCTGATTCCTACTAGTAACCTACCATGTCTGTAGCTAACTGGTGTAGGTATAACCTCAATATCTTATTCCTACTAGTAACCTACCATGTCTGTAGCTAACTGGTGTAGGTATAACCTCAATATCTTATTCCTACTAGTAACCTACCATGTCTGTAGCTAACTGGTGTAGGTATAACCTCAATATCTTATTCCTACTAGTAACCTACCATGTCTGTAGCTAACTGGTGTAGGTATAACCTCAATATCTTATTCCTACTAGTAACCTACCATGTCTGTAGCTAACTGGTGTAGGTATAACCTCATCAGTTCATGTGAGTGTTTTATGTTGAGTTCAAGTCTTTCTTTGAAGTCCTCATACAGTTCACTGTGGTGTTTTTTCGCATCGAGACCCACACTCAAGAAGAAAGAAAAGACTGCCTGCAAATGTTGCTTCATCTGTAGGTAGTAATCTGGCTGTTGCTATAGAAACAATAAATAAATCAATAAAAAATTTGAAAATCTTACAAAATAGAATAATGAGAATAGCAAGCATTCATCAGTTTAAATAAATACTACCCCTTTGAAAGGAATTCATAAAATCATGAATTTTTCTTGAACTATTCTTGCTTACTTTATGAATTGTTCATGAATGAATTATAAATAACTATTAATTTTAACAGGGACTACTAATAAGTATATAGTGAAGAATTATCATAGAAAAAATTACAGGGTGCTTATGGTAGGAGGGGCATTTATTTGAACATTTGTTCCAAAGATGGCCACCATTTGAAAGTACAGTGCAACCTCACCAGACCTGCCCTCTCTTAAGCAACAACCTCCTTTCAAAAGCATGATTTTTCCAACTGCACAATTTAACTATTAATTTAACCTCTCTAGAGCAACAACTTCTCAATAACAACATAATTTTGCTTCTCACCAAGGGTGTTGCTTTGGAGAGGTTGCACTGTATATTGTGAAAATGTTTCTGAGGCTCAAATCTTTAAAAAGAACTTAAAGTAACTAATTAACAACTTGATAATACAGTTGAAACCAAGAATATAGGAAAATCTGAAGATGTTTACCCCAAGTAGTAATTGTTTGTCCAGTGTTTTTAAGATGACCTCCCACAGCTGTTCATTCATATATGGGTAGATATCTGGCATCAAACGATTGTTCAATGTTTGAAGATTATTTGCAACGTATCCCAGAAACTGATCAACAGACTGTAATCAGAATATAGTTTATTACATTAATCATGATATTACATAATTATGTCTCAAAGGGATGTATGTATCTGTTTCAGACTGGCGTTGATAGGTGGTCGAGTGGTAATGCTCTGGACTACTAAATCATAGGCTATGGGTTTGAACCTAGGCACAGCCTTTTGAATTTCTCGGGGATGCTTTTTCAGTGTCCCAACTACCAAGCAAAGAACTGTGACTAGAAAATCGTATGAAAAATGGTGAGGCATATATCTGTTCTTTACATTAGGCAGGATAAAGAACGGGGAAAAACTACTAAAAAAGAGTAGGGATATAAATGACCAGTTCACCTCTGTCTTATCTCCTCTCTCTCCGGTGGAGCTCGGAAATGACCATTGCAGTCGAATGGGCCGTTAAAAAACAGATAAAAAAATAAATGTTTCACATTGGAAATTACATTAAACTTACCGATGCTTTCTTGGGCTCTTTTTGTGTGAACTTTTCTATGTATCTCTCAATATCAACTCGCATTTTTTCACAGATTTGTCTTAAAAGGATGCTACTTTTAATTAAGATTTCATCATTAGATGTGTTTATAAGCCTCTGTAAGGTGGCATTAGCTTGGACACCAATGTCGTTGTTATCATAACGAGCCGTCATCATGGTAGTGATGTTATCCCAAGCTAACAGGTTAGGTAACTCTGATAGGTACATCCGGACATGCTCTATATTGTTCAGAGTTATACAAAGCTGAAAGAATAAGTAAATAAAGTTTAACTTGTTTTGTGTTAAATTAATGAAAATCTATCATGGACAGACGAAACATGAACTAGCTGCCATGAAAAAAAATGATGAAATTTGAGTCCAAACTTTTAGATAAAATCAAAGCACTGAAATTATAGTGTTATCAAGGAAAACTCGAAAAGAAAATGTCAAATTATAGGAAAACTAAATGACTGGCATTTAAAACAGTAAAAATAGCAAAACTGAGGATGAATTGTGTCTTTTTATAAATGTAGTGTTTACTATATTTTATGTAATGAATATAATCATATTTTTTATGTTTCTTATGAATTTATTGTTTATCATATAGGATAAAATGTTTATTATATGTAATATTTAGTGTATATACGATATAAAGTTATCACATATTATGTTATGTCTAGTTCAAAACTTAATAAAAGAAACTTACTCTGTCATTCACATCAAACTCTGCATTCATTTTATCATCATAGTAACAGTTTCTCTCCAAAATAGACTGTACCTTATCAGCATATAATCTGGCACCATCACAAATAATCTGTAAAAGAAGTATACACCCCTATTAATTAGTTAATCATAATTCATGATCTATTCATGAAGTATGCAAGAATAGTTCAAGAAAAAATTATGACTTTATTAATTCCTTTTATGGGTGTTTAAAAGTTAATATCATTGTTACACAGGTATATGTACTACACTATTTCATATGATCTAGAATACTGCAGTAAGACTTATGAATGAATAGTTTTTTTATCAATCAAACAATGTTCATGGTCAATTACATACTCCATAAGTGGTAAATATTACATTGTGGAAATGTTTACATATTTTCGCAAACATTTCTTAAATAACAAAATTTCTAGCCACAAAAATGGTGTTTTGTTCTTTACTTTCAATGAATATTACATTAATTTTGTCAGAAAATCAATTTACACAAACATTTATGAATGCATAATGCACAGAGTAATAGATTTACAAACATTTCAAAACATGATAATACCAACTCAGGTTTCTTAATTGATAAGTTTGTGGCAAACAGACCCAAAAGATATAGACTAACAGGTCTGTCCAAGTGTTTTTCCAGCAATATTTTTAAAACCTGGCCCAAACTCATTTCTAAGCGACTAAGGTACATTTTGTACCTAAGACTTATACAATACCAAAAACTTAAGTGCTATGTGTGCAAAAATTGTTCCAACAAACATGACTGGGCACTTAACAATTAAAATAAGTCTGTAAAATACAATGCCCTAATCACAATATTAATAATTATATTTGTATTTCATGCTAATGCAGTTTCAACAAATCAACTTTCAGAACAATTACAGACATTTAGAAATCAAAGTACTGAAAGTACTCATGGAAACTGAACTTATATTGACTTGCACTGTAACATGGAGTGGTAACAATCATCACATGGCAGATAAAAAAAAGCGTAATACTTTGGTCCGCATCATAATTCATGCGCTGAGCTAGTAACGGCTATGGAAATCTGGACTATCGATCAGTTTTCATAAATCAGGCCATGTGTTGTGGATGTGAAAACATGCAAGAAGCATTCAGCAATATAGATAGTAAATATTTCATATTACTTAGTATAACAATCTTACATCAGTTATATTTGTGACACCAATCAAGGCACAGTCTGGATCTCTGAAGTCGATTTTCTTCCATTCTTCAATCACCTGAAACATGCAATAATCAGACCATAGTACATGGTACATATAAATGCAAAACTCCAAACTGAAAGGTGGGACACATTAATTTTTACTGGATAAGAAATTTTCACATACATGCACAGTCAATTTTGTGTTAATTAAGGTGCAAACCACACACACACACAATATATGGCCAGTCTTTTGCACAAACTTATTTTTTAAGAAATCTCTGAACAAAGGACAACTGCACATAATTTTCTTAGGGTCAAACTAATTCTCTCCCTTCACGACTCTGGTATGATTGTAAATTCACAGTTACTTTATCAGTGCTAAGTGTGATAATACTACATGAACGAATCGTGTAAAAAACATCTCTGTTTGTAGCACATATATATATATAATCAGTGTCACCAGGGTCCATCTGTGAGGGACTGGTTGATCAAAATAACCATCCAAACATAATTTATCCACATTTAAATGAAAATTGACCACACCCAGTCTGAATGATAACATATTCACCAATCCTTGCAACACACAAGTAGCATTAATACCATTGGTATTTTAACACAGAATCAGATAACAAGTTTTCATTATTTATGACACTTGTGAAAAAACAACCTGAATGTTTCACTCAAATTGATACAAGTGTAAACCATGTTTCGGTGTATGTGTTTATTGTGTGGAAATTTGGGAGTGGCAAGTCTGAATCTAGTAAATAGGTTTAGCCTGGTAACTTTTAAAGTCAGCTTTGTATTGCCATCACAGTAGACACAACTACATATATATATATATATATATATAGTGTGTGTGTGGCAAGTTGGAACTTGTGGCGTGTGATGTTTCTGTGCATTATTTATTTCAATCAGATATAAAAGCACCACACAACAGAAACATTGATACATATTTTGTTTGTTTAATTGGGTTTTATGTCCCTTTTCAACAGTCAGAGTCATATGAGACGGACAGTTCACCTTAAACCATCTCTCCTGGAAACAACCAGTACTAGACTCCCATCCTCTGTAGCCAATTGCCTACTTTCTCACATAAAGAGACATTGTCGGTAGCTTTGCTCGAACTCATGACCCTCGATCTCTATCAGTGAGAGGTTAAAGTGATAAACATTGATACAGCACAACAACAACCTCCTTTAAACTTAGAGTCACACTTCAGACTTTAGTTTTCAGCAAATAAAACTAAATTACATGTTCAAAACTTACTTGAGAAAAACATGACAGCACATCGACAGAAGAATGTGAATATTTGAGCAAATTTGTAACCAAGACAACCTGAAAACCAAAAAATGCATATTTATTTTTGACGGCTCCCATTGATTTATTGGGAAATCTGTATTCAGGATGCATCTAATACATCAGAACATTCTTGTACTTCAAAAATAAGATAATAATGCCTCTTTCTCATGTTTTGTATACTGGTATTTTTTTTTAGATGCCAATAATAACTAAATTTTTAATGCTCTTTTAAAGGAAAAAGCAGCAAAATAATATTAATTGATAACAGTCATACAAATACACTGAACAGTACTCCCGAAATGCAGGGCCATCAAATATAATCAATTGACAGTGAAAAAAAAGACAAAATGTTAAAGATTTCATGTAAGGCCAAAATATGCATAAGGGAGCCAAACTCGTCTTTAATTTCCTAATGAATGAACAGATCTGTGTCCTTACGTCTTTGTCAATCTCCAAAGCTTTCTCCATTCGTTGTATACATTCTGATCTAAATGTTTGCAACCAGAACACCATAGATTCCTCAAACCATTCTTGATAGTGAAAAACACTCAGTCTAAATACATCTCTGAAAAAAACAACATTTGTCATAAACATCATTTATGTCATAGGACCTAGTAGGGGAAAGGGATACTCTCACATTGCTTGAGTCGGACAGAGAAGCTAGGAGATGACGATAGAAGATATAATGTATGATAGGTTTAAAGCATCCAACATAAAGAATATACACAAATTAAGTGTCAGCACTGAAATCATCAGGACTTGAATGCAATGCACTTGAAAACTTATGCACATGAAAATCAATTAACACCAAACACCTACATGTATAATACATAATATTATATTTTTCTTATTGGGGTTTAACGTCGCACCAACTGGATCATTTGGTGACATTGCAGCTATAATGTTGGAGGAACCTCCCAGGGATAGACCTTACTAGAACCATTGACCTTCTATTAGCTTAGTAGCTGGAAAATTTCTTCACATCAGATGTTTTCTGGTTTTTGGGTTAGACCCATACTCATAGCGGCTCGATTGGCATTTAAGTGACTTAATTAGTCAGGTGCCATAACCATAAAATATATATATATGAGCAAAGATCACCTAGAGAAAACTTTGACACCTTAAAGTTCATTTGACCTTTAGGTGACCTTCAAGTGACCTTTACTTAGAGGTTAATTTGGCCTATTACCATATTGTCAGTGAAATATGACTCTTAATTATTATCAGAGTGGCTTTTCTTCGCAGGTTGCTAGTAATTAAGACTTAAGACTTAATTATATTTACAGTACAACCTCTCCAAAGCAGCCCTCTCTTCAGCAACAACCTCTCTTAAACAACAGCATGAGTTTTTCCCACGGCTTGATTTGACTATAGATTTAACCTCTCTAGAAAAACGACCTCTCATCAACAACATAACTTTGCTACTCCCATAAGGTGTTGCATTAGAGAGCTTGCACTGTATACATACTGCCCAAGTTTGTTTTTATCTTTACATGACTGTATTACAATTTTACCTGCGGCTAACGTTGTCTCTTATGACCAAATATAGTTTCCTCAATGAAGAGAAAAGACGTAGGGAGAGTTTACACGCTAGCATAATGTTCACAGCAAAACTGTTGTATCTCTTCTTATACTGATTTAGTTTCTTCATGACTGACATACACATTGTGGATAACTGTAACGGAGAAAATAATACTATATTTTAGAGGACTAACTATTTATATAGGTATTGATTAGGCAACAGTTGGACCAAGTTTAAAGTCAGGCCCGATCGAGGTTATAAAACTTAAAACCAGTCAGAGCTCAAATTTCATATCTTGTCATTTAATGTTTCTTAGTTGATTGATTATGACAAGACAAGACAACAATCATATTATTCACATATTAGTCTGACAAGAATAATTGAGCAGAATGTGTTTCTAAACATTAATCAGCTGTTAGGGTTCTTTTCAACCAAAATGGAATGGAATTTCGGCCAAGTTTCCCAACCTTTAGAGGCCAGATGACATTTCCATCAAGTATTTTAATGCTGTGCTGTATCAAATGATAACTTTTTAAAGTCAAAGTTCCACAGTCGACAAAGTAAATAACACAACAAATATGCTCTTTGAGTTAAGCTGAACCATTATTATACTGAATGACACTTAAATAAGAAAAATGGCCTTTTTACACTGTGTTTTCATGTCGCCCCCAACAGCCAGCTGTGAGGGTCATTTGTCAACTTGTCCAGCTTTAACAGTGGAAGAATATTCGAGGTATACATACAACTGAGTAGTATCACTGACCTAGCTTTTACAAGCAAGCTGAACAATTTTGTCTAGATAGATTTTGTCTGGTCCTGGATGGGATTCAAACTCAGTGGTGAAGGGCTAGTGATTGCTAGTCAGAAACCATAATAACTGGACCACGGAGGCCCCTGAATGTGACTGACCTTTAGTAAATTAAATCAGGAGTCAATCTGCAGCTGATCCACTTAATTAAATTGTAATACACAAACCTGTGTGCATGTACAAACTTAGAACTTGAAGTTTTAATCTCAAAAGAAATAGCTTACCTTTCTCTCCACAGCAAAACTAATGATTCTGTAATAGTTTACAGAGAGACAAGAATAGAACTGTTTTAATACTGGAAGTACTGTCAGATGTGAGCTCACTGATTCTACCAAATCTATATAAATATAAAAAAAATTCATGTTTCCTTAGTTCTAGATTACATCAATATCTTATTAGCTAGAAACAGTTGACCTCATTCAGCTTACCCATATAATGTGCACTGGATCTCATACAATTGTCAAACTGTCTGTACCTCTAGATCTTGTACAATTCCTAGCTTCACGGAAAGATCAAGCCAAGTAGGTCTCTCAATAATGACATTACAGCTACATTTACATTCTTTTATGCAACAACCCATAGTTTAACAGACTGGTCTATGAGTATGCATGCAATGATTTAACAATACAGTAAAACCTCTCAAGAGCGGCCCTCTGTAGAGCAACAACCTCTCTATAACAACACCTTCAAAATTTCCCTAAGTTGATATTTACTGTAAATTTAACCTCTGTAGAGCAACAACCTCTAAACAAAGGCCAATATTTGCAGCTCCCACAGGGTGTTGCTCTATAAAGGTTGTACTGTACATGACAACAAATATAAAATGACACAAAAAATGACTCAATTAAAATTTTGCATGCAACATCAAAGACACATTATAAAATAACCTAATTTGAAAGAGTCAACAAAATAATACATTTACAAAGTTAAACTTTATATCAAATCATAAAGAGATAAATTCAGTGCCTGCAGAGAGACTAAAATTCATAAAACATGCACATAGTATGACATGACTACTTTTCATACTCTTTTTTTCCACAACATAAAAGAAAAGTCTTAAAAATCTTTAACAATACCATTGTGAACATTTATATAGGAGCAGTTGCGGGTTTGAATCCTGTCAGTGACGAAATTCAGCGCATGTACTGGTCAGAATCCAGGAAGCAGTCATCGAGAGTAGTTAATAGAACGTAATTGTAAGAACTTACTATACAATTGATGTAAAATAAATAAGTTTTAATTAAACTGAGAGAGAAGACAAAAATCGAACCCACAACCTTTCGTTCAGAAGTCCAGAACATTACCACTTGACCAACCCCTGTCATCATGAACAAGTATAGACAAATCAATACAAGCAATCATTACTAACTTACCTATAAGACGTTCCATCTCTGGTAAAACTTTGTCTTTTATCTCCAGACTAGTTTCCCTGATTTTCTCCAGTTCATCATCAATCCAATCATTAGCATTCTCTTGTATGATCTTAGTTACCTTCTCATTGATCTCATTCAGAGGTTCACATTTAGCTTCCCAAAGGTCAAGTCCTAACAGCTGTACAATTACTCTATAATGTACAATCCATAAATACAGTCAAACCTGTGAAGAAAGGCCATGCTATGGCAAAACAAAATGTGGCTTTTATTGATAAGTGGCCTTTATTCGGAGGTCATTTCTTTCTAGGTTAATTAATGACATTTTTTTAAAGAATGACTGAATAATGGCCATTCTATGAATAAAAGCCATTTTTTAAAAACCATCATTGATTATTAAGCACAAAATGACCTCAGAATAAATATCACCTGTCAGTAAAGGTCACATTATGTCTATCACAAGAGTGGCCTTTATTCACACAACTGATATTCGACTGTACTGCATAATTCATAATATGAGTACAATCAAAAGAAGAAAAGAAATGTAGCCTTGATTCATAGCTGAATCTTTATTCTGTGGTACCATTTAGTCAATATTACAAAGCATTTCGTGCTTATAAGAGCTTTTTTTAGTATAACATTATAAGCATCAAAAGCCAGGCACATTTAGCAACTCCTCAAGCTTTAACAACAGTTGACCTCAGTCATAGACCCGGGAAAAACCATCAATCTTCCACAAGTCAACTGGACAGTTTCTCACACATGTGAGATTGGTCTGGTCCTGTATGGGATGTAAACTCACAATACTGAGGGGCTCTCAGTGATTACTATAGTCTGTGACTATAACCACCAGGCCACAGAGGCCCCAATAAACAGAGGTTGAAGGTCACATGGAGGCATTTATTCAAAGATGACCATTCACTTAGGTTTTACTCTGCACCAATTTCAGCATTCGAAACATATAATACTTACCCTAGTTTGGCTTTAATGACATTCAGATTTTCGATTGTAGGAGGGCACAGCTCAGGTAATGTAGAGATGATGTCACTCTTCATATGTATATACTTTGAGGCCACTTTTCTGTAGTTTGATATCTATAAAGAACAACAAAAAGTTTGTGAAAAGGATAACTGAATATTAAGACATTCACTGACCTATTGACTGAAAATCAATAGCTGTCATCATCATGTGATGACCAACCTCCCTACCAAATCTGAGGAGCTTAGGCCAAATCACTTTCTAGTTATTAGTTGGACAAGATTTGGTTACGGATGTATACGTACCAACCAATAGACTGACTGACTGACATGTGTTAAGCAATATACATGTACCCCCTTTTCCTCGAAAGGGGACATAATAAATAAAGTCAGTCAGTAGATATCTCAAGACTATCAATAAGCAGATAAAGGTATCTTAGACTAGAACAAAGTCAATGTCTCTGGCTAATGAGATTTTAAACCCAACTACACTGGGTGTACTGTTCCAAGGACATAATAAAAAGTCTAGGAAAAATAAGGGTAGGTAGGAAAGCCAGAAAGTTGACATTTTTTATTCCTAATCATTCAATTTATGTCAGTTATTGTATCATCACTTAGTGAATGTAAAGTAAAGTTCACTTATAAGGCATATTTTATGTGGTTTAACTCAATTCAATCATACCTCTATGTCTGTGAGCGGCATTCTGTCCAGTAGATTCTTCTGTCCTATCTGCATGGTAGCCCATGTCATCCGGAGATGATCTAAGGCTATATGTAGGTTAGCTTCATTTGTATCCACAAAGTCTTCTTCACATTGTAGTTCTAACAGACAGATTACATTCCTAAAATAACCACAGTCAAGGTCAAATATCTTATTGACTTTTAACTTTATATTTCATCACCAAATAAACAAGAGGAGTTTGTAAAATGGACGCCCCCTGTGACTTTTGACATACTGACCCCAAAATCGAAAGAGGTCACCTACATGAGATGACCAACCTCCCAACTAAGTTTGAAGCATTCTCTAGTTATTGGTCAGTCAAGGTTTGGGTATGGATGGACTGACCAACTGCTTGGCAAGCATTAGTTTTTCTACATAAATTATGCCTAAGAAACTAGTTCCTGTTCCATGCAGCAGTGCAAGTCTACGTAATAACAGTTTCCATGAGTACTTTCAGTACTTTGATTTACACCTTGAATTTACTTTTTACAAAATACATGTACTGGGTTAGAACTGATGCGGTCGGTTGGTGAGCCGCCAGCTAGTTAAAAAATGGTTACCATAGGCCCATCTCAGCCAGGCAACCGGCAAAAAGGAGAAGGGATTCGGGAGGTACTGCATGAACATAAGATAGGTGTCTCATAAGCCAACTTGGCTGGCCCTTTCAATAGGGGTGACACTATAATAAACAAAACCTTTACCTTTACCTGTACTATCAAAATTAATATCAGGTGTTTCCAGATTTTTAAAAAAAATTATACAATCAAACCTGTGTTAGCAGTCTCCTCAGAATAAAGGCCATTCTGGGAATAAAGACCATTCTTTTAAAAACCATCACTTATTATTTAGAACAAAATAACCTCCAAATAAGGCCATCAATCTGTCAATAAAGGCTATATTTTGTTTTCCAAAGGGTGGCCTATATTAACAGGTTTGACTGTAATATATCTTGAGTTTAGTATGTTTAAGACCCATCATAGCACAATGAGTATCATTGTTGGTTTGTTTGAGTTTTACACCCCTTTTTTAACAGTCAGAGTCATTTGAGGTTGTTCACCTAATCATTGTTGACCTGGGAAGAACCAGTACTTGACTCCCATCCTCAGTAAGCAACTGCCTACTTTCTCAAATAAAGAGACATTATCGGTAGCTGGGCTCGAACCCACAACCCTCTGTCAGTGAGAGGTTACAGTGATTTGAGGTCAGCCACGGAAGCGAGTAATGAGTATCATTATAAACAAAATGAATGTATATCATATACTATACATACACAATGGCTTGAGATAGCTTGGATATACGATGGGCTTCAGCAAACATCTTCAGTATTCTGTGATCCTTTAATGACAGAGACCCGTATATGTCCCCGCTGTGTCTCTGTAAAATATGGAATAACATACATGTAGATAGGGCACATCTTCAGCTAAATGCTTGGTCCTAGAACTAGCTTTAAGTGTTTAGCACATGTGCTTTCCAGGGTATAGGGTACATATAGACTACCGGTAAGGTATTTTAAAAGTAAATTCACATAAATTAGAAAAGTTGACTCTAATACATACACAAATGCTTCTGGACCATTGATATACTATGTATAAACTAATTTATAGACCAATTTTGCAATACATGTATTATGTGAGAATATTATTTCTGTGCATGAATAAACCAAAGACGAAAGTATGTCACTGGACTAAATTTTAGGGTAAGTCATATGTAACGTAACGAAAGGTATAGGGCGTGTTTGGGTTTATTCTAATAAACTTTTTACCCACTACAACCACTATATTAATATGCAGCTGCTCAAAATATATCATATACAAATGTACTTTAATTAACAGGCTCTGATAACAAATTTATAAATTTTGAACCAATTGAAATTCATTTTTTTGCAGTTACATCATCACAGTATACAACTTTACATTGTACTGGAAAATAGGTTTTATATTTTGCCAAATAACAAAATCTTACGCTTCAGTAACATAGATTTTGGGCAACAGAAGATGCGGAGAAGAAGGTTCACTGTGAAACTTACTGTTGGATTCTTCCCCCCTGAATGTTTACATGTATAATGTAAGAATTGTTTGTAGGCCTGGTAATAATCTTCACTGGTAAAATTGTCATCAATATCCTATAATAAGCAAGAAAATCAAAAACAATTATTTTATCATTAAACTTACAATATATACCTTTCATTATACTTCAACTATACACAAACCATGGTTTTTAAAAAGTGAAAAAATAAATATGGCCCAAACTGGCATCTAAGTCGGGTTAGACCTTCCTAGCAATGTCAGTATAGGGGATTATAAATCCCCCAACACTCTCCCCCTTCTGTGTGTTACATTCATTTAAAGGAAATTAAATGTAATTGAAACAATATACAAAGTGAATGAATACTTATAATAGACAAACCTGTTTGTTACAAAGTGAATGAATACTTATAATAGACAAACCTGTTTGTTACAAAGTGAATGAATACTTATAATAGACAAACCTGTTTGTTACAAAGTGAATGAATACTTATAATAGACAAACCTGTTTGTTACAAAGTGAATGAATACTTATAATAGACAAACCTGTTTGTTACAAAGTGAATGAATACTTATAATAGACAAACCTGTTTGTTACAAAGTGAATGAATACTTATAATAGACAAACCTGTTTGTTACAAAGTGAATGAATACTATAGACAAACCTGTTTGTTACAAAGTCCCATCTTTAGGTGACATTTTCCAATAGCTCTTGGTTTACCTTTAGAAGTAACAGACAGAATATCATACCAGTCATCTGTACCAAGAGCTGATATCTCCTGAAAATTAAACATCAGAATCATTGACCCTTTCATTGCCAATAAGATGGATATCCCTTTTAGTACCAATCTCTATATATCTATCTACATGACTAGTATATACCCATTTGCAGAATTATTTAAAGTTTAAAATTCCTATAAGCAGTCATTCCTTGAATATTCCCTATAAATACAATCATGATGTTTAACAGACCTTTTAACAGCTATGGTTAGAGTCGCCCCTGATCATGAGAGAGCTAGGGAGATAAGATACAGGAGAACTCTGGGCATTTGACACCCTATACTCTCTTCATATAGTTTTTTATGGTTCATGCCTGTTGTAAAGCACCAATACAGTGATGCCTCCAGCATGTCCTGTGATTTTCTTAACACAGTACTTGGCTCAGTATTTGGGATGGGGTCACTGAAATATCATCCAATACAGTGTTCATGCATTTTTGGGAATGAAGTTCGGCACTGAGACAGTCTGATACATATAATATACAGAACCAATTTCTTGCATCAATAGTGAATCAGTATGATTCTGTCCAATTAAAACTTGTTCAAATAAAAATCATCGAATAATATTAAACTGATAATCGTCTTAAATAGAATTTAAAAATTATTACAACACTTTTATTATGCACTTTATAATAAAACATTTTACTCACCCTAACTGGAATGATTATTTTTCCAAGACAACCAAATACTTCAGAATTGTCAGATTCAGTGCTGAGCCTTAACATGCTCAAAAAGCTAAAATACAAAGAATGAGTTAAAAATGCTCTGTTATACATGTATAAGCATTTGTTCAAATAAATCATGCGCTGACCATAATTGCTTTAACTATCAGATAAGATACAGATTGCGCAATAATTCATGTTTACCATTTAATGCTGTATAAATCCATAGTAACTGGGAGAAGTTTAAAATGTAGAAATATGTAAAGATGAGAAAAGGACTTCTAAAAAAGCAGCATTAAACAAATCTCCCAAAATACTCAATTTCTTGAAACCCAGAAACCCAAAATCCACCAAATACAAGTCATAGGAATGTAAAAAATATTGAGGACACACAGATTTTGCGATAGGCGTTGGACCAGCAAACTTGTCCAATAGATTGTGTGTTGGTCCGATAAGAATCTTATCTCAGAGGACAAGTTGTCCAGCAACTTATTTACCTGATGTATATGCATTTAGACCAAATGTCTGGCAAATTTTTTTGCCATTCACAAAGTTTGGGATGCAACACATTTTCCCAGTTGGATGCTGCCTCTTAATGGTCAGAAGTTACTTATATCCTGGAAGTTAAGGATAGAAACATAAGATGTAATTCACCTACTTTTTCAGAGAGGAATGTTTTTCTTGTCTTGTATCATGTTGCATTGATTGATCACAGACATATACATGTAACTCATCTGTCAGATAATCATCTATGTCCCTGTAAAGTAATAAAACATGAGCAATTAGGCCATCTTAAACAAATGATGGTTTGTGGTGCTGAAAAAGAAAATCTGGTACAGTCAAATCTGTGAACAAAGGCTGCACCCTTGAGAAAGAAAAATGTGGCTTTTATCAACAGTTGGCCTTTATTTGGAGGCCACTTCATTACAAAAATCAGTGACTGTTTTTCAAAGGATGGCCTTTATTCCCATGGTGGCCTTTATTCAGAGGAGGCCACTAACACAGGTTTTACTGTATTTAATACACTGTAACATATTGAGCTAATTATTACGTACAGCGTGAATTCTTCATTCCATTTTGGATGTGATGATTTGGTGACTGTGCTCGTAGTATGAACCTCTGAGTCTGAAGAATATCCCTTAATTCCTGGAAATGATGTATGTGATGGCAGAAGCATGCTGGGATTTTTATGACATTGTCGAGGTGACCCTGGTGGTGATGTCATGGGTGACATGTGATGAGGACTTCTAGGCGACAGCCTTGGGGTCAGAGATTTGGGTGAAGAGTGCCCGGAGTTCTTTCCTCTAGTTGGATGATGAAGAGTTAGCAAACAGTAACTATCACATGTGTCTGTAACAAAAACAAAGTGAAGTAGTGATAATATATTATACATCAAAGTACTGAAAGTCCTCTGACATGGAAACTTAATTTACATAGACTTTCAGTGTAATATGGAATAGGAACTTTATTAAGTTTAACAATTGCATGGTGCATGTAGTACTTTGTTCTGCATCCAAATAAATGCACGCTGAGCGAGTGATCATTATGGAAAGCTGACCTGTTGTTCAGTTTTCATAGATCAGCTTCACTGTAATCAATATGTTTAATACAACTGGTTAGGCCATCCTTAAAAAATTGTAAGTTTGCAGTACCGCAACTCAATTTTTTTAAAATCTGCAACCCCATAATTATTTAGCAATCTCGATAAAACATGTTTTATTGCAGGATCCAATTTGAAGCGTAAAGACAGACAAAAAAGGGACGTACAGCGGTAAAAACCTATGTGTAAAAACCAGTACTAGGGGCCTAAAAAAGACTAAATATCTCTGACACAAAATTCTATTTGCTGTTCATTTTCTTTATACAGATGGAATTATGATTGTATGTGCATGTGTAGGGAAATGGATGCTACCAACCTTCAGAAAAGTCCACTCCTCGTAACCCGTTAGCCTCCAAAATAACAATATTGACTTGCATGTTTTTTGGCTGAAAAGAAATATATTATCTAACTTTGGCTACTGAATTAAATTGAAATATATTTCATCAAATAAAAGGGGAATGTATTTCTTCACTTTAATGTTTGATTGTGTAGTAAAAAAGCAAAACAATGAGATTTTGAGCTATATGACCTTGAACTTCAATGGTAGGCATCTCCTTGTCATGTCCTAAGACAAAATTGGTCCCAGTTGGGATTTGAACTATAGCGAGTGACTAGAAATTACAGGTCAGTAATCATCATCACTTCATCCTGAATGTCCAGCCAGCATTTGGTGAACTGCCCGGGCTTTAACTCCAGAGCTGAGTCTTTTAAACACGATCCAAACTCCAGAGAATATTTTATCATAAGAAAAAATGTATACATTATACTGAGAGGCTTATATATACTATGAGAGGCTTGTCAAATTGAGCGACAATAATTTTCTCCATTCTTACAGCTTTGAAGTAACAGACAAAGTAATAAATTCCACATTGTGACTTTGTATGAACTTCATAATCGTGATTACTTATACCTAGTTCAGTGACTATTCATGTTTTAAACTATCCATGATAAGGCGAAACTAATATAAATAATTACGATAAGTGTGATGCATTATGCGATGATTTGATAACATAGAATGTCAGAATAATTTATGGCTATGATAATCATCAAATTAAATTTTCTATATCCATATATAATATACATGGATCATAAAGATATATAAATTACTTATTAACTTTAATTTTATTCAGGTTTTAATTCAAACCATTATTGGATGCATCCATCTGAAAAGATTTTGCAAAGTTAATTATAACAGACATTAACAGAAATGGGGAAAATGTAAATTAGCTGTTATAAAGTCAACTGAAACTTAAATTGCAAGATATGACATTTATTCTGCATCATTCTTGGTGTCATTATATAACTACAGAGAAACCCCTAAAAACCAAATTCCCTGAAAACCAGAAATCACTGAAACTCAGACAAATTGTCCAGACATATTTTTTCAGAATTTCTCAAAATTTCTCAGAAAATCAGAATTCTCAAAAACCAGACCTATAAGACCCAGTCCCGAATGAGACCAATTTTAAGGGGCTTTCTTTTTGTAACATTTTCACTTTGTACAAGCCTTCACAAAAAATTAAGTTAACAAGTTAAACTTACCCTGTTAGGCATCTCTTCCAGTATGTACAGTTCATGATCATCTCTCTCCACATCAAACACATCTCTAAGATGATCCAGTAAGTCACCAGGTCTTAGTCCTACAGTAGAATCAGGGGCTCCCAAAGGATGTAGCAAGCTGCGTAAAAGTCCTCTATAAATGTTTTCATGCTGAAAGTAAGAGAGTCTACTATAGTAATTGAACTTTGTGGTTTGTTCAAAGGATGTGACCTTTCTCTAAGTCTGACAGTGGTTTAAATGATATGTTGCAAAGATGCCAGCACAGCTAGCGTTCTTATATTCCTTCCGCCACTTACCGGTAATTAATCTTACCTCCATCGCAAATTTCTCAAGGAAAGTGTAAGAAAACATATAATCAAAGTACTGCAAGTACTCATAGAAACTGAAGTTAAATTTTAAGACTTATGCACACTGTAACATGGAACAGAAGCTAGTTTAGTGTGGATATAGACAAATGTAGTACTTGGATCGACATAAAAATTCATGCGACTATTACTCAGTTTCCAAAAAGCATTAAAGTGTATATAAATACAGGTTTCATAAGAATAAAAAAAGGTTCAAAAAGATTGTTTAACCTTAGAGACCATAATTGCTTCATTTATATTATATATTTCAAAATTCTTTACTAATATAAAATAACAAAAGAGTTGCTAGTGAAAAGAGTTACCAAAGCTAAAAATGTTTATGTGAACAACAAAATGTTTTTTCAACGGTTGATTTGAACATGGGCTCTATATACATGTATTACCTAACTATGAGTCCCTGATAAGACTAATCAACTAAAAACACAAGAATCTGCGTGGTAAATGTGCATTCAATAAACGCCATAGCCCTCAGTGGCAGCTTGATTTGACCATGTACAGATGGATTATAAGACAGACAAGGCAATCACTAAATGCCCTAGCATCATTTGATGCATGGGGCATAAAAAACAACACATTTGGCCTAGAATAGAACCATTCTTCAAAACTGTTACCTGATTTTTCTGCAAGGCGTGCCGCAGGAAAAATGTGAAAATTGGACGTCTCATCATTTAAACAATACAATCGTCAAAGTAAATGGAATATAAATCCAAAAACAATCTGAGAAACTCTTCACACAGAAAGCTTAGAATGTCCACATACAATGCTTATAGATGCATAAAATAGTTCACAGTCTGGTTGTAGAGGCGAGTTCAGCTCGTTCATAAGAGATCACTCCCATATTTAGCATATCATTAAACAATCCTGTTTTTACCATACTTTCTCTATCTTCAGTAAATAACTCATGAAATGTCATTGTACAGAAAGTTTAAATAATGATGTATATTACACCAGTGGATCCACACATCCTTCTTGTCTGGAAAGATGGAGATTCCTATCTAAAAGTGGACATGTTTTGACATTTTATAGGACTTGCAGTGGTATTAATACACTGAATTACATTATTTAAGATATCACAAATTGAAACAGTAAAATAAAAAAAATATGTAGAATGATGCCCATACAGACAAAAAATGGAGCATATGTGATAAAAAACATTTTTGGTCCATGTCGCCATTTTAGGTCTTTTAAATACACCAAGGTGGTAGGAACTGGGTGGTGGGAGAGCTTAGCCCCTCCCTTAAACAATTTTTGCTGTAATTGTTAATTATGAAAAGAGGACATAATTGATTCTGCCCATTGTTTGTCAGACAAAATCTAAAATAAGCTCCCCTCTCTACCTACACCATTATATACCAATTTGTGCTATGTGCTCCTTTGGATTTATTTAACAACCTATAGATACCCAACAAAACACAAAGAATGAAATGTTATCACAACATATTGGTACTTATTTATTTACTGGAAGGAATATGGTACAATATGTCTTATTTTGTCACATTTTACAAACTGTCAAATATTGATTCTGACTTAGGCCATCCTTACATAAATGTTTGTTTGGGGGTATGTATAACCATACCCAGAGAATTTTCAGTGAGTAGGTAGGTAAGATAATTGGTTTGCCACACTTTATTTTCTACATTGACCCAGGGATGCTATATGTAATATAGCATATCCCTGGTTGAACCCAAAATACCTGTCAAAATGCTATTTATATATTGAAAAAAGAATTACCCAAGTGACCAAAAGAAGTTGGGTAGGTATCATATTACCCCAAACAAAATATTTTTAAGGATGGCCTGAGGATTTTAACTTTCAGATTCTATCTGAGAGACCAACATGGTTGCAACTTATACTTTGCTTTATTCCAAATATAATTAGCAGGCTTCCTAAGGTGTGAATTCAGAAAGGTGTACCCAAGGAATCATATAGTAGATGGGTGAGGCTATATAATGGCTAATGTGTGAGGGTTGTCTCTGGTAAACATGAAGGACCATTATTAAAAGCCATATTGGTCAATATAAATAGTTATTGTATCTACAGAGCTTACATAGAACATGGCCACTCTCACCTGATAATTAACCTCCAAAACTATGCTACCCAGCTAGTTCATCTTACAATATCTTAGATATGTAAAATTTACATCAGATGATATAAATCTAATGCTAATGCAACTTCTTAGGCCAAAAAAAGAAAATACATGTACAGTTCAAACAGCATGATTTTTTTCCACTGCACGACTGAACTCTCTAGAGCAAAACCTCTCAACAACAACATATTTTTGCTACTTATTACTGGTTAATATCACATACAAATACTATATATACAATAGTGCTACATTGACCAAGACTGGAAAAAATCTCAGGTCCACAGAAAAAATAGCATTGCTCTGAGTTAGTTATAAAAATTAGGGCTTTTTGAAACCTGGCAAGGATTTTCTTTGCACTTCATCATTGCATTTCATCTTACTGAGAAACTACAGTACAATCACTCCAGAGCGACCCTCTCTTGAGCCACAACCTCCCTTCAACAACAGCATGATTTTTCCACTGCACAATTTAACTTACAATTTAACCTATCTAGAGCAACAACCCGAGGGCTCAGCGCAACACGGTAGTAACTTGTTCTCATTTCAATATGAGTTACGACACTGTTGCATTGAACCCTCGAACCTCTCAACAACAACACATAATTTTGCTTCTCCCAAAGCATGTTTATTTGGAGAGCTTGCACTGTATTTTAAAGCCAAAGAAAATTTCGATAAAATGAGTAAAAGATGGTCTAAGTTCCGAGTTAGGAAACTTACCAGTATTAGTTTGATGTTCCATGAACTGGACTTCCTGTAACGAGGTCTGGTAAAATTTGTTGATTCGCTCATAACTTTGTCTCTCATATGATACATTTTCAATGTCAATTCAAATTAATCACTTATAGTGATATACTAATTTTAATGTTTCAAATACCGTGAAAAATAAATTCAACCCAAAATATGCTCAAAAGATGGTAAAATTAAAACAACAAATCTGGTGTGATTTGTACACCATTCTAATTAAATCATCAGTCAAAAAGTTACAATATTGTTCACATTCTGTCCAATGTTAACACATGCCCATCATAATGGCAGATTTATTCCTCAGTATTTTGATATACGTAATTCTTCTATGTACACAAATTTATTCACAAATGAATCTGAATAAAGCACAATATAAATTTAACTCCAGTACAATATGACACCATTTTATTTATTTTTTCAAAATTGATATTCCTCAAACCAATCCTTGTGTTCCTCAGTAAATTCATGCAGGACATATCCCAGAGTAACTCCTCATATCAAGCCTTAAGTATACCGGTAATGCATCCTCAACTATTTCTCTGAATGTAAGAGTCAACCGGCCCTTTGAAATAGACAGCAGTTTTCCCAATTCAATATTAATACATGAAGTAGCTGACACAAACATGTTTCTCTGTCATTGTAACCAGTAAATTTACTAAAATTGTCACACAAAATGAATAAACAGGATAATTCGGAGCATAGATCATTGACATATGACAGTTGAACACATGTTGTACATGCACCAGCAGATTATATACTGTATAAATTCTATTAAGAACATCATGGCGGGCAAATACCCGGTAACCCTGGTGACATGTGACACTAGTCATTTATCCAACAGCTATCAGGTCATTTCAGAGCTGCCCAGAGAAGATACAGGAGAACCGGGGGGGGGGGGGGGGGGGTGAGGGGTTCCCTTAAGTACACCACTTTGGCAAATTTTATTCTATTACTGGAACTGTTCATTACAACAATCTCCGCTCATAAAATTTCTAACAACATCTTTTTTATACAAACAGAACGCACAGTGAAAACTAAGTAATATTAATAAGACCATCTTTGAGATCAAATACTTTAATACAAGTAGGTAGGCATTTCTTAATAAAATAATTATTATGCTGGTTAACTTATATTTTTTTAATGATGGTATAAAGAATGAATTAAAAAAACAAAAACATCAGGCTTAAAATAAAGATAAGTTTGTTTGGAGTGTTCCTACCCAGAATTTTAGCACTGGGAAGGTACCAGGTAGAGATGTTTTTTAATATATATATACATTGTAATGACAATAGTAAAAAAATATAAAAAATGTCCAAAACATCTTAATTTTATTTATTTGCTAGGATTTTCTTGGGTAGGTAGGAGCACACCAAACAAACTATGTTCTATTTTCGGCCTTGCCAGTAATTACTTATACCAGTTGAGGATTTTTCAATGAATCAGTCGTAATTTAAGCGCAAAACAATGATATTTAAGGATGTCCTCAGTGACACACCTTTATTGGAAACAGTACGGTATGTTCATTAAAAAAATGTCAAAATGAGCTACTCATGGATGATGTATTTTTCTGGACTGATTACTGGATTCACTTGTTAAATACATCATTTGTAACACATGTATCTGACATTCGGGCCTAGTACCAGTGTATCTATATTAATTATAAAATGTCATTGTAATAATTTTATCAGATCAGCATGGGTACCAATTTTAGATAAATCTTTTTGAGAGATGGGAGCATGGTACAACAGCAGTGTGATATATTTCATCTCTGATTACTTTTTTGATTTTATGATATATAGGGTACTATAGACCCATAATTTTTTACATTAATTATCAAAATATTACTCAAAAAAATTATTATCATAAAAATGTTAAATTGCCCAATTATCGTTAATTCTTTGACAGTTACCATAGTAACCGGTATTTAAACTTATTTAACGACACATTTTGAACATTTTGAAATTAGAAAAAAAATTTGATAAGTCAGCAGCTCATAGAATTCCATTAAAGTGGCTAAAAGAAATGATCCTTTATATTTTCCAATGACCTGTAAATATTCTGATACTGAGAGTAGAAAATAATGTACTCAAAATCGGAGCGGGAAGATCGCAACACATAATTATAGACATGAACATTTATACACTTCAATTGCAATTCATTTCTATAAGATAATTATTTAAAGCTATAGAGGGCATGGTAAAGAATCAGGAAAAAGTTATGCAAATGCCCGATTCTTCCGTATCTTAATTTATTTCCCCTCTCTGGGACCCGTAACACTGAAATGAACGGCTGATAAATGGGCTGTTAAACAACAGACAAAATGAAACAATCCAGCAGTATTTTAGAATTTCATTTTCTTGAAATCGCAACTTCATGCAGGCATATCATATTTATCATTGAACACTTTCATTTCTAAATATTCCTAACTCTAAATGATTACCCTTAAAAAATACTTTTATAAATAAAATTACCCGGTACTTCAATATTTTCATAGGATTACTGAACTTGCAAGTATATTATATTATTATGAGTCAATCAAACCTGTTTTAGCAATCACCTCCAAATAAAAGCAACCCTGTGAATAAAGGCCATTACTTTAAAAAACGTCATTGATTATTTAGAGCAAAATGACCTCCAAATACAGACCACCTGTCAATAAAAGTCACACTGTGTCTTTTCCAAGGTTAGCCTTTGTTCACAGGTTTGACTGTTACAATAATTACAAAAAGGATTAATAAAGTACTCATAACAATATTGTGGCTACTTAATTATTTTGTGAATCACTTTTAATCTATTAGTGAAAAACTATTACAAACACCTTATAAGGTCATAATAATGATCTTGGCCTAATTAGGTCATAGCTTGAAGTCTTATTCCAACCGGTTAAAGACCAAACACATTGCCAACTAAACTATAACTCCTATTCATATTTTCTCAGAGCAATTACTTCCCAAGAAATATAATTAATTTCAAATCAGTAATCCACATGATATCCTGACACACCAAAATTTGTGATACCAAATATCAGTTTCATATTAAATCCACATATTTGTGCCAGAATTACAACACTCTCTGTTTCATTAAATCACCATAAATTTACGAATAATAATTTATACCGGATTGTGAACTACAATAATGTTTTTCACATGTTATTCAGTTAGTTTCCAAAACATGATAAAATCCTTATTAACATTTAAATTTGAAATTTACATTTTGTATTCTACATCTATCAGTAACTTTAAAGCAGGATCTTGACTCAACAAATATGTCCCAACTTCAATTCTATTCTATGACATACAAGAATTAAAACTACCATATACCTCATAATGAATGCACCTGTTACAGTATCTGTTTCAGTTTTATTTTTTGGAGTGTAGAGGTTCAATATAATATAAAGCATTATGAAACATTTACAGTTTATTTTATAAAGCCTAAACTATATTAATCATGTTTAACAAGAAAATCGGTTTCATCTCAGGCCATAAGGTTAAAAAACTTGAGAACAGTCTCCGCAGCCTCAAATCTGCATTCCATTCTCAAAGTATTACCGTTGAAAAGAAGCAGCTGATTTATGTTTAAAGTTACATGTTTAGATCTATTTTACTGTCAGATTAAAGTATCAATAATATCGTTATTGTCTGGTCATATTTTACTTAGAAATTTTGAAAGAAAATTAAGATATGAGATTTGAGCTTGGAGAACAATCTCAAGTTTTATAACATCAGACCCTGATGTTTTTTTTCTAAAAAAGAAATCTGATGTACTAATAGAGGAATGGTTTGTGTTCAAATAGTTACTCTTAGTTTGAAATATGCTGCCAGAAGCTTGATAGTGTCAGCACTAAATAAAAGAGGAGGGTAAAGGTTTAAATTAACTGTAGCACCACAATATTTTCTGGTATAGTTCGATTTTATTAAACTGTCAAAGCTGCATTATTATACGGTCAATGATTGCATTTATGTTTAGCTTCGGTTAGGTTTGATTACTTTCGTAAGTTATAGATAATTGTCGTTTTACAGTTATATCAACACATTGATTGGAACATTCCATAACGGTAAAATAAACGAAAGTTATCAACTGTAGTACCAAGGACTTATATGCATACATGTAACCTTGGTGATACGAAGCTAAAAATAATCACATCCAGCAAACGTGTAATTATTCAGCTTTGACAGGTTAATAAAATCGCACTATACATAATTAAAGATGGATTAAATGTTAGTAACTAAAACAGGGCTTTTAAATGGGAAAATTTGGTATGCTTGTCTTATCAAAGATAAAGTGAAAATCTAAAGTACTGTAGGTCTAATATGTTAAATTTATCAATCAGTTCTTTTTATTTTTCAATACTGTAAACATTGTTTGTTTGCATTGACTAAGAGTCTAATCTCATATTAAAAGATCAAGTAATGTAAAAATATGATTAAATTAATATACGGTACATGTATGTTCTCTTTACATTATACTGGTCAGATATCTACTTTATTCATAAAGCACAGGTAAGTGCATAATGTACTAATAATGTACTAATAATTAGTTGACAAAAATAAAAGCTATTCAAATATACAAAGGTCTACAGTATGTATTTCGACCTTAAATCCGATTGTGTTGTTTATTTAAGAATAGCATTTTATCACAAAGAGTGACAAACACATTTAGAACATTATAATTGAAAGTCTATTGATAGACAAGGATGTACTGACCACTGACCGTAATAAGATAATGAAATCTGGCCGGTTTTGTCATTTTATACCAGTCTAACCCTGGGGCTGTGGTCACTGGTTACAGTACACTATCAAATCATGTCATTTGAACAATACATTGTTTAGTACAGGGCTGTAGGAACATAGAGGATACAAGTGGGGAGGGGCTAAGTACCTCAGTCATCACATTAACCAACTTAAAGACGCAACTTCCGATCAGACTATCGGATGCAAATTAACTCTCTCTCTACATTGTTTTATCTAATGAACTCTCTCTCTACATTGTTTTATCAGTGATAGACATACAGTGAAAGCTGACTTTCTGTACTGAATCTATAAATAGCTGAAGCAGACGATGGGTTTAAACCATATAAACTCCTCCTTCTAATTCAAATTTGAATTTCTGTTATAAATTGTTTTGAAAATATAAGAACCTAAATCTTCATACATTTTGAAGTTTCTTATCTGGACTGATATTAAAAGGAATCATTTTGCTTCTTTCAGAATATTTTTTCAGTGATTAAAAACACCATTTGATATCAGTTTTTTAAAACAATCTCTCCCTGAGCTGAAAACGGTTTAAAAATCAAGGGAAACCACCCACCAGCCATTACCTGCATGCCTTTTACATCCCTGTTGGGGGTTTAAGCCCACAGCCCAGGGCTAGTGAATTTCTATTTGGTTCAAAATTGTATATCCGGGCTAGTGGTAAATTGTCCATTTTCAATAGTCCAGTCATATAGTTGGGGCTAGTGCTTTAAACAATTAAGTTAGTTCAAACAATTGTAGCCAACAAATAATTTCACAGACAGAATAAACAAGAGGGCCATGATGACCACCCTAAAAGACTGACTATTTTCATCTTGAACTCTGATTTAGTGGTTAATGACACAGCCAAATCATAGAAATCATTTAGAATAAACATTAGGGTATATTATCAGAGGCGAATCCAGGAATAGGGGAGGGAGAGGGGCGTGATATTTAGCAAAGTAGGAAGAGAGGGGGGGGGGGGGTGCAGATTATTCATAAAAAATGACATAGCTTTTTGGAATTAAAAGAAGATTTTTTTCATTTTTTTCCTACACACTGGAACCTAATTGTGAATTAACCCAGAAATGAAGGCTATACTACCATGGCCTACCATGCATGGTAGGCCGTTCGTATGACCATGGCCGACATGACTGACCAAGTTTTGTTAAATGGCACTACGGTGGTTCATGGTTAACCATCACATATCATATTCGGCTATCAAATACTGTGTTGGAACAAGATCAGGAGCATGGTCGACCATGGCCTGCCTTGGTCAGAGAATATGGTTGATCGACAGGCCATGGTCAGCCATGTCCGACCATGGTAATCAACTATGACCAACAATGGTAACCGACCATGGCCGACCATGGTAATTGGCCATGACTGACCCATGGCCAGTTACCATGTTCAACTGTGGTGTCATTTAACAAAAGATAGTTGATAATTGCGGCCATGCTCAAAAACCATGACAAACCATTATGTGCATGAAATATTATGATGTCTGTAGGCATTTTGATGAAAAAGATTTAAAACACAACATTTGAAAAAAACTTCTTTAAAATCCCTTCTGTGTCTGTGAGAGGGCTTCACTTTTCCACACTTGGCAATTAAAGAAAGCTGTAAATATGATAAGATTGCAGAGGTGACCTTCAAGCAAGTTTTGATTTATAAAATTGCAATTGCATAGTTACATAAATATAGTTTATTTTAAGATAATAGGCCTTTGACCTAGGAATCTAGATTATATAATAACTCAGAGGAAAAGTTTTTCATAATCCGATTGTGGTGTTTCATCATACCCCACCCACTGCATTTCATCATAATTATATCTTAAATATGTATCTGTCATGTTTGGTTTTCAATTGCAAATCATTATTATTATTGTAAATATATCAAGAACTTAACTATCAGTATACCAGTTAAATAACACCATACTTTTAGCAGTGTTTCCATTTTTATTATAGCCACACTTCATTTGGTTATGTCAGCAGTCAGCCATTTTGAATTTACACCATGTCACCTATGATGTCATCAAACATTGTTGAACATGGTCGGACATGACCGGTAGAGGTACTCCGCACAATGATACATACCAAATATAAAAGCTCTAGGCCATGCATTTCCGGTGAAGAAGATCTTCAAAATGTTCCTATTTGAGCCTATATACTCGTATAATTATGTTAAGTCAAGTTACCCTTGGGACGAATTATGCTTATGAGTATTAGTTTATTATTATAGCTGTTTGCGAGTACATAGTGTAGTGTCTATTACTAGATTGGCTAATCCTGGCCATTTGATTGGCTAATGGTGATGACTAAATCTATTAATAATTGACAGGTTAGTAAATCATGAAGGCATTGCCTAGATAAGTTGCTGTGTGGCTATTTGAAGTTCAATGTGGTTGTATGATAGTGCTCAAGACTTAATTATGGTGAATTCGTTAACATTTAGGGTTGAGGATGTAGGGTATGATATAACCATGTGCTTGTGAACTATATGCATGAATTTATTCATTTGTCAAATACTCATGATCGTCATTATAATGTGTATTGCTTATATCATGTAAATATTTAATACTCTCCTTAATGGAGGATTGAATAAAATATACAGTCAATATCCTTTATGAAAAAAAGCAACTTCATACAAAAAACATAAACCAATATGCTTCTAGTAATTCTTCTACATAACGTTTTGTTATAGTTTTTCTTGTTAATGCTATTTCAATTACATAAGACAGCCTGTTCACCTACAGTTTTCATTGACTGCATGTATTCCAATTCTTATACACTGTATAAAACAAAATCTTCAAGTTTAGTTTTGCTTCGAAATAAAGGACCAACAGCTGAGTAACAACAACATGTATTTTAATTAAATACTTGCAAACAACATTCAACAATTGTTCCGGCTTGTAAATTATGATTATTTTTCTTACCATCATTCAATGATAATTACTAGTCAACTAACAGACAAAACTGTTAATGAGTAGCAATTCATTGCAAACAACAACTATATTTTTGTATATTAACAAATTCTCTGGCATGTGAATTATGACTATTTGTTTTCTTCAGTTTTCAGTATTAATAACCAACTTTGTGTGGTGGGATAAACAATACTATTTACATCGATATCAAGGTGACGATTTCAATTTCAGTTTTAGCTATCACATTTGCAGTTCGTTCATTAGATTAATGTGATATGTCAAAGACAAATGGGTTTGGCACATACATTTTGATCGAAAAAACCACCTTACACTGTATATTCTGTAAGGTCATTCTTGGTAAAAACTTTATGTGCCGAACCACTTTAGTCAAATACGGGTTCTTAACACTTAAAGAGTTTTCTTAAAATTCTTAGAGTATGGTGTCCACAGAGGCACACTGTTTACAAATGGAGGAATATCGCTCAAAAGAAAAGAAGCATAATTTATTCATACATGAAACGCAAATGGTTACGTGCTAATGTCTTACAAACTGTACATGGGTTAATTCCAGTGTGTTATTGTCTGGCACGAAACGTGAATGTTAAATTATGGTATTACAGGAGGGGGTTAATATAGGAAGTACCACACACTCTTAAACAAAGGACAACCCAGTCATACACATGATAATAGCGTACATATAACACATTTTACAAGTACGTACAGCCCTATCCTGTTAACTTTCAAATTTCTAGACGAATTCTAGGTCACGACGAGTTTATTCTAGTTCTTTACGGGTATATAGATTAGTATAGTGTCTATTACTAGTTTGGGTAATCCTGGCCATTTGATTGTCTAATGGTGATGTCGGTCATTTTGATTGGTCAATCATTGGATTGGCATCGTCGCGTAACCTGTTACGTTTGACTGAATATGTTCGTCTGCTCTTTTAAGTAAGTAAATCATGCAGGCATTGCTCTTTGATGATGACCTAGATAAGTTTATGTGTGGCATAATATCGGAAATTTGAAATTTAGTGTGGTTGTATCATAGCAGATTATAGCGAATTCGCTAGCATTTAGGGTATACATGTATTTTATTTGATTGATGTAGGGTATGATATTACCATGTATTTGTGAACTATATACATTAATTTATTCATTTGTCAAATACTCATGATTATACTTATACTCTCCATAATGGAGGATTGAATAAAATATACAGTCAATATCCTTTATGAAAAAGGCAACTTCATACAAAAAAGTAATGCTTCTTGTAATTCGTCTACCTATAACGTTTCGTTATAGTTTTTCTTGTAATGCAACTTTTGGCTTAATATATTGTTTTAATTTCTGAGAGCGAAAGCGTATATACATACGTACGGTGCATATAGGTAGGTATACCCCTTTCCTCCCCGGTAAACACTGCAGTTTCTTAAATTTATAATTATAAATGTACCTGTCATAGGGAGACTTAATTTTGAACACTGTAAAAGAAGCGAAACGTCAATTAATCAATCAATCACTCAAGTGACCTATCAAAAGCCTTTTCCTTATAAAGCAACCTTGCAATATTGTAAATACTACCAACGCGTTTATTTCATCAATTTATTTGTGTCTGGCCTTTCTTACAGAAAAACCAACTGCACATTTGTTACGGATTTATCGGTTATTCACCCTACCTGCAGAAAATAACTGCATATATGTCCAAGAAATTCATTTATAAATATATCAGTGCATGGCCGAACCTTCAGAATGTAATCCCAATGATTTTTATCAATTTATCAGTGCTTGAAAAATAACTGCATACCAGAAGGTTGTGTAGATAACCAGAGACGTATACGTCTCTGAGATAACTAAGTTTTCTTCACGCTCCCTTTATCTTATCACATTCACTCACTTTGTGGATTATATTGTGTACATAATTAATCCATGCATCATTTAATTCAATCAAACATCAGGACGATGACACGCCCTATATTCAGACCTTTGATAGACCAATGTTTATATTAGGATCGACTTTAATGATAAGATGTCATTTTCAAGGGCGTCTCTTCACTGTGACGCATTTACTGTCCTGCGTCATGTATATTGATGTTTATTGGGACCAAATATTTAGACGTAGTCAATGACAAATGTTAGACAAATCTTCATTGCATTGAAAATAAATGAACAGATAAATATTCACTTAATTTTTTTGTAAAACATGGAATTATAAAAATATAGTTTTTTGTTTTGAGTTCACCGACCCATCCTTATTTTCCCCCAGAAACGATTCATGTACTGTCTCACTTGTTTTCCAGTCCGCACGCTTTCAAGAACAAATTAACACTCCACCCCCACCCTTACTGATGACCTCCCTTTGTATAATGAGCATGTAACCAGAAATAAACAATTGTTTCTATGCCTCATGCTTTTTTAATGTTTAACAATAAGTTGAAAAAAATTGCAATAAGTAAAATTATTTCTTAAATTTTGTTCTTGACACAATCAAACCTGTGAACATATGTCACCTGAATGATCAATCAATAAGCTTTGACAGAAACATACATTGTATCTGACACACAGGTTATACAACTTGAGAACAGTGGCTGAGCTCAAATCTCCAATTCATTCTCAAAGTAGCCTATTATGGTTGAAAAGATAGAGCTGATTAATGTTTATATATATGTAAGATCAGTTATGTTGTCAGACTAATGTATCAATAATATCGTTATTGTCTGACTCATTTTAGAAACATTATAATACAATACATTTTGTACATGCATATGAGATTTGAGCTTGGAATCCGATCTCGAGTTTTAACCTCGCAACCTAGTATTGGCACATTAAATCATAAAAATGTACAGTACCTGCAATGGTAAGCCAGCACCCTTATCCAGTGAAACATCCGATCTTAGAGTAACGTTTAGATGGTCACAGACATCAGCAAAACTGGTGGAATATATCCAGCGATAAAAAATATTTTTAATCTTTTTTTTTAGTTTGCTTTGCTTCTGTGAATGACATGCTTGTATAGAATAATCACAAGAATGTACTCTTCGTTCTTTCAATAGAGATATAATCTTTGTAGGTATCGTATATGATCGTGCATGCGGCATCCTGAATGTATGCTCAGTTGAGAATGAAGTGTTTCGTTGTTTGATCCTACAGTGTATTGTAAAGGTGAGAAAACGGCGTGACTTTCGAAGAAATGCTAATTAATAATTGAAGTAACAAACTGGAGAAGAAAATTGTCACTACCCACATAGTAAATATAATAATTGCAAACATGATGATTATATATGCTATACTAATGCTATAGCATACGCTTACATGCAAAATCTTCGAAAACAGCCGAGCTAAAATGATGGCGGTTTTTAATGTGAATTCATGATCTCAAATTAGGGAGAATAGGATGTTTTGACTATCAACAAGAAGTATAGGAGTCCAGTAATCAATGTTGTTTTCCTCTTGCATGGATTTATAAAGATTCAGAGTTGTTAAAGAGCTGGCGTCGGACACATTTCCATTGGCACCAGCACTGACTCAGATGAACTTACAGTCAGCATCACCGAATGCGCCGAGTGCCAGTTGTGTGATGGAGAAGAATCAATTTTAATTACAGTAAAATGAACCAGTTTATCATTATGTTCTTCCCTGCGAAACACAGTTTTTACTATTCGTGAATTTTTCTAGATCATTAAAAACAGTTCAAGATCTGCTCTTGATGGTTGTTTAAGGATAGTTCTTGAATCTCACAAAGTTCTTAAATCATCCTTAAAATGTTCCTTGAACATATCAGGAATTGGTAATAAAAAAAAATGTTCATACAATATCCCGCAACTCATGGTCTTAAACTATTAGGAAAGGAAGAACAATTTAAGATAAGTTCAAGAGTATTTATGTTATTTAAATGCTCTACTTTATAGGTCTTGAATATACTTCAGAACAATTGATAAATAGTATAGGAATTCTAAAGTTCTAAAAAATGCTCTACAATTCTTCTTGAAACTATTTCAGGAACAATTTCCTCATAATTTCAGGAACAATTCAGATTGTTTTGTGTTCTTAAAATTTTATCATGAACACAACAGTTACAGCCCAGAAGTGTAAATTTCCTTGTATACTACCAGGTAGTTGTATTGGGTTGTATCGTTCCTGTTACACCCACGCTAGACTCCCCTGTTACATTCCACACCATCATCCCTCTCATATCCCACTCTATCACCCCTCTTACAGTATATCCCACTCTATTATCCCTCTTACAGTATATCCCACTCTATTATCCCTCTTACAGTATATCCCACTCTATCATCCCTCTTACAGTATATCCCACTCTATCATCCCTCTTACAGTATATCCCACTCTATCATCCCTCTTACAGTATATCCCACTCTATTATCCCTCTTACAGTATATCCCACTCTATCATCCCTCTTACAGTATATCCCACTCTATCATCCCTCTTACAGTATATCCCACTCTATTATCCCTCTTACAGTATATCCCACTCTATTATCCCTCTTACAGTATATCCCACTCTATCATCCCTCTTACAGTATATCCCACTCTATCATCCCTCTTACAGTATATCCCACTCTATCATCCCTCTTACAGTATACTAGTATACCACTCTATCATCTCGCTTACATCCCACTCTATTTTCCTTCTTACATCCCACTCTATCATCCCTCTTACAGTATATCCCACTCTATTATCCCTCTTACAGTATATCCCACTCTATCATCCCTCTTACAGTATATCCCACTCTATCATCCCTCTTACAGTATATCCCACTCTATTATCCCTCTTACAGTATATCCCACTCTATTATCCCTCTTACAGTATATCCCACTCTATCATCCCTCTTACAGTATATCCCACTCTATCATCCCTCTTACAGTATATCCCACTCTATCATCCCTCTTACAGTATACTAGTATACCACTCTATCATCTCGCTTACATCCCACTCTATTTTCCTTCTTACATCCCACTCTATCATCCCTCTTACAGTATATCCCACTCTATCATCCCTCTTACAGTATATCCCACTCTATCATCCCTCTTACAGTATATCCCACTCTATCATCTCGTTTACATCCCACTCTATTTTCCTTCTTACATCCCACTCTATCACCTCGCTTACATGATCCACTCTATCATCCTTCTTACAGTATATCCCACTCTATTATCCCTCTTACAGTATATCCCACTCTATCATCCCTCTTACAGTATATCCCACTCTATCATCCCTCTTACAGTATACTAGTATACCACTCTATCATCTCGCTTACATCCCACTCTATTTTCCTTCTTACATCCCACTCTATCATCCCTCTTACAGTATATCCCACTCTATCATCCCTCTTACAGTATATCCCACTCTATCATCCCTCTTACAGTATATCCCACTCTATCATCTCGTTTACATCCCACTCTATTTTCCTTCTTACATCCCACTCTATCACCTCGCTTACATGATCCACTCTATCATCCTTCTTACAGTATATCCCACTCTATTATCCCTCTTACAGTATATCCCACTCTATCATCCCTCTTACAGTATATCCCACTCTATCATCCCTCTTACAGTATATCCCACTCTATCATCTCGTTTACATCCCACTCTAGTTTCCTTCTTACATCCCACTCTATCACCTCGCTTACATGATCCACTCTATCATCCTTCTTACAGTATATCCCACTCTATCATCCCTCTTACAGTATATCCCACTCTATCATCCCTCTTACAGTATATCCCACTCTATCATCTCGCGTACATCCCACTCTATTTTCCTTCTTATATCCCACTCTATCACCTCGCTTACATCCCACTCTATCATCACTCTCATATCCCACTCTATCATCACTCTCATATTATCCCACTCTATCATCCCTCTTATATCCCACTCTATCACCTCGCTTACATCCCACTCTATCATCACTCTCATATCCCACTCTATCATCCCTCTTATATCCCACTATATCACCCCTCTTATATCCCACTCTATCACCTCGCTTACATCCCACTCTATCATCACTCTCATATCCCACTCTATCATCACTCTCATATTATCCCACTCTATCATCCCTCTTATATCCCACTCTATCACCTCGCTTACATCCCACTCTATCATCACTCTCATATCCCACTCTATCATCACTCTCATATTATCCCACTCTATCACCCCTCTTATATCCCACTCTATCACCTCGCTTACATCCCACTCTATCATCACTCTCATATCCCACTCTATCATCACTCTCATATTATCCCACTCTATCATCCCTCTTATATCCCACTCTATCACCTCGCTTACATCCCACTATATCATCACTCTCATATCCCACTCTATCATCACTCTCATATTATCCCACTCTATCATCCCTCTTATATCCCACTCTATCACCTCGCTAACATCCCACTCTATGTTCTCTCTAACATCACATTCTATCGTTCCTCTTATTTCCCACTCAGTCGTCACTCTTATTTCCCACTCTATATATCGCTCCCCCTCTCATGTCATGATCACTCTACTCTCCATCTTTATCACCACCTTCATATAACTGCCCCATACTAACATCCTTGCATTCTCCCACTCTTCTCTCTCATTACCCCACCATCTATTTATTTGCTCTCCCCGACATCTCACTACGGTAAAACTTCAGTTGACAGTCATTCACGACTAAAGATCACCATTGGACAAATACCACTCTTTTAAGTACACGCAGACGCTATACCTTCGATTAACATATCGACAAAGAAAACGTGCATAATTTCAGCAAAATATGTCCTCACCATTTAGCAGTCTTTGTTCATAATTTACCTTCTTGTAAATGATATTTACCAACTCGATGAGTAAGACGTACGTTCGTGTTGTAAGTACACGACGCATGTACTAGTATACAGACATATTCACTTTTTGAATTTGACTCATAAGGTACATGTATTATATTCATGTTATTCAATATTGTATTTTTACGTAATTGCTCAATGGCTCTAAAAATGTTCGCCTTTTAAAAACAGTATTGCCCAATATTAGCAATTTCTTGATGGATACATTAGATACTCTAATTAAAAAAATTATCACTCATTTAAAAAAAATGTATGAGTTGTTGAAAAATAAAAAATACAGAGCAACCTCTCCAAAACAACATTCTTTGGGAGTAGCAAAATCATGTTGTTGTCAAGATAGGTTAAATTTGTGAGGAAAAGCATGTTGTTGTTACAAAGAGGTTGTTGCTAAAGAGAAGGCCGCTCTGTAGAGTTTTTTTTTTAAATATTGCAGGATACCCTGTATTTTCTTTTATTAGGTTAGCTTATTTAGACTGATATTGTGTGTTTGCGTCTCTTTACTACACTAAAATGGATATTTTTTCTTATACGTGTCACTCAAATAGTCAATTCAAAATTAAAGTGAAGATAACTGGAAGGAAAATCATTGTTATTTTGAAAATCTCACGGTAAAAAAAAATTATCAGAGAAAACATTAAAATCATAGATTCCAAAATCTGTCTGCTCTATTAAGAGATTATAATTTTGGACATTATTGGGTGTAAACATAAAAATTATTTAAATAAGTGCATTTCGAAATAGACAATATGAATAATGTTAGCATTGAATTCATTCTCCGTGTCAAGTGCGCTGTGTATAACATTATTTCATAACGCATTAACAGTTCAAATTTTAGCTCTCTCAATAAAATGTTTTTACATTCGCTAGCTGCGCACGTCATATTCATTCATAACAGTTTATCAATCTCAATGAATGTTTGTATGAAATGCAATATCTAAACGCACCGTTGGGTCATTATCAAAGGCCGGAAATTCAAACAGACCGGAACGAACACGACTTACCCCAGAACTAAACGGAACAGAACAGATTTTATTCGATCCAAAAGTACGTATAACAGTACATGTAACAGTAACATTTAATAACTAGTGACGTGTCCGGAGGAATTTTAACGGAAATCGAACTTGACCTGTATCTTTTTATAATACACCTACATGTAAAATATGAGACAAATACATGAACTAGTTTATTGACTTATCGCTCGGAAACGAAAGTTTGAACGAACGAACGAACGGAAGGACGGACGGACAGGGGTGCCTTTTCATCATTTCGAACGGCAGGAGCATAAAATCAAAATGTGAAAACTCATGCAATTTCCCATTAAGAAGTACATGATATATAATGGCAATCAGTTTAATTAAGGCATCATTGGGTCTCAGTTAGACATTATCATGAGAGAAGTAGTTCTAACGTCTAGGTGAAGACAATTTATAACTTATATTCCAATAATCAAAGTGTATACCAAACATTTCTATGGTACTAAACAGTGTTGATAAATTAAAAAACACAGAGCACACCAATGCGTACAAAATTCATAATTAGAAAGCTGTGTTCGTTTAATTCATTTGAATGGAAACATGTAAATGACTCAAAAACACAAACACGCTATCACACCTACCAAAAATACCTCCTTTCATCTGAAGTCTTACTTAATTGAAACATGAAACATCTTAACAATTTAAAGAAATAGATAAGCCATGGATAAATAAACATCTATAAGAATACACATGAATATACAAAAGCAAGATTTAGTTTGAACGTTCGTCCAATTTGTTCATTTGTTATGTCATTTCAATAAAAGATTATGTATCAACCGTTAAGTTGTCACACAAGAAGCATTTCACATGCTCATTCAATGACAGATACACATTTGGTCGTAATAAAAATGAATCTGAAAATGAGCTACGAAAGAAATACGTGCATTTAAATTAAAATAAAATATTCCGAATGGTGTAATCGAATCATAATTGAAAAAATAGACATGGTTAAAAATGGTTCAAAGAAACAACTATATTTTTGTAAGAAGAAGGCGAAGAAGTTGATAATTAAGAAGAAATGTGTACCTCGATTGTTGACGTTGAGAAGCTGTCCGAAAGCCTTGTAATGTTGTCTATTCGAAAAGTAATGTCCTCGTATACATCGCTACTACTACGTGCGTTTCTCCAGCGATTAACAATGTATTTCACTTTAGATTTCAAGGAATTTTTCTTATAGGACAAAGATGTTGGCATGGAATCATCACTTGAACTTAAGCTTTCCGATCCTCTCCGCTTAGATACTCTTTTATTAATCATGGGTAAAGATTTTGAACGTGAATATGACATATCGAGCAGTATTCTAAATTCAATAGTTTAATATATTGCAATTGTTAGATATATTTAAAACGTGTGTAAAGAACTATTGCAAATTGTCCTTTACTGAGCCAGGACACGACTTGAAATAAGCATTTGAGAAAAAGAACACATATTTATTTCACGAGATTTATTTTAATCATGAGCACAGTAGATCCGTCACTTGATTATGTTTACGTCACACGTCAATCTACTCCAAGTTTATGCTATAAATACATACAATGAATGCTTGCAATGCCGCATTGTGTATCGTTTTCACGTATTCCATTCATTACGGTGCATTTTTTTCATCGAATTATTCTCCTTATGCAATTATAAATTTCTTACAACAATAAAGCGATCTTCTTAAATTTTTCAAATATAGGAATCACTTGTTCAATAAATAACTAGCGCTAAATTAATTTTCAACTTTACAAACTTGAAACAGTCCATTAAGAAAGTATATTTGATTTAATTCGCTTTTAACTTCTTACAAAGTTTTATCTTCAAGAATTCAAACATCCGCAGAATATAAATCAAACAGCTGAAAGTCCATATATAACATTAATCCACTTATAAACAAACTGTCACTTGGTAAGTCAAACTAATGACGCAGAGTTGATACAACAACACGCTACCACCTCGTTTATCAGTACAACATTCACCTGTGTTTGATAATGTCGTACGGTACAAGACAGACTTCACAAGATCAACCTACACAAAACCATCCCTTTACATAAGATATTGGGTATGAAGCGCATAGCATGGAATACGTGCTTTTTGAGCAGACATTGCATTGTACTACACAAGTATTTATATATGTTTTAGCGAGGACATTCACACAAACATTGACTAACTGACCAGTACGTGTAGTTGTACTCATTGTGTATTCTCTTCAACATTACTTTGTCCGTTTGTGCTGCAACCGTCGCTAAACAGATTATTCTCCATCGGGTCAGAAAAACGGTATGTGTACAGTTGTTCGACCGACTCTTATTTTTTTTAATTGACTTTTACTAACGCATTCCGACACTAACGGTGATCTATTGTTTGAATGAAAGATTTGATAAAATATATCTAATTCAATGAATAGTGAAATTTGTGTATTTATTTTCGAACGGCTCGATTATGTGGGGCGTAAAGTCGCGGATTTTGATTTTGTTTAAACATTGTCAGATCGCTAGCACACAGTCATTTGACTCCCAAGTGTCAAATTTATTCTAAGACTCAATGCGTATTCTGGTTACATGCTTATCAAAGTAGGGTAGGTAAGTCGGGGCGATTTGATACAATATACAAAAAAATAGAAAGGAGGTATACCGATCCTCGGACCTTGGATGGTGATACTGAACAAACCATGACCCTTTAATCATTTCACCTTTAGACTACCGAACCACCTCACCAATAATAAATTTTCTCTACCACAATTCATGTTTCCCATTGATATGTGAAATGTTTTTCATTGATTCGCTCCGATATCTTGTAGACATTGCAAGAAATAATTTAATGCACGAAATGTCTTAGGTCGTCGTTAGCTTGCCAAAAGGACAATGTAGTTACCATAGTTACAATCATTTTAAACGTTCAACATAATTTTCTCATTGTAATGAAATCGAATATAAAGTTTAAAAGGAGAGGAGAACTTATACCAGAACGAGTTGATACAATACAATAGTACTGATTTAAACAAATATAATTTATAGACCTCAAATTGTGAATCCCTAACAAAGACAATCTTAAAATCGGGCATGTGGAGATTGTTGAAACCACAAACCCAGATGAAGATGTACAAAATGTCCAATTATACAAACATGTTTTTATCTGATTCAGTAATGATAAAGACTTGATTGTTATTTCAGAAATTAGAAAATTACTTGATATGAAAGTAAACAAAATGGTTGAACTTGACAATTTTCTTAGTATCAAAGAAGAACCCTGGTGAAATAAAATAATACTAAATTTATAGTAAATAAAAGAGCATAATATACAATACTATCATTTTAAGATGGACACATCATTCTGAATCAGCTTTAAAGCCTTAAAGCAGAACGGTTTTACGGCATCCGTTGCTTTACAATGTGCTTACTGTTCTACCTTATTGATAATTATGTACATGTATATAGAAGTATTCAAAAGACAAAATGTGTTCTTTCCTGAATAATGTATATTACTTTCGATATGAAAGAAGAACTTAAATGGTGGACAGATCACTTATCGACCCAGTTTGGAACTCTTGAGCATGACAATGCCGATGTAATTATTACACATGATGCATCTTCCTTAGGATGGACTGGTTTCTAACAAAATTGGCAATATGGATGACTGTAAATGAGTACAATGCAGGGAGTCGATAGGTTACGGGTTTGGTGCATGGAAAATCAACATGACAATCATCTTCGTATATTCGAGGAAAACATTTCCGATTATGGGTCTTTGTAGTTTCATTGAGAATGTTGAGTAGAAGCCGAATAAAACTGCTTGTATAAAGTTTCAAATACTGTATTTTCATTTATAATCGTTGGGCTCAATTTTCGTGGTTTCCACTAAAATGGCTATTTCGTGGGGACATAAATTCGTGGATTTAGATTTTTTAAAAGAAATGCCTTATCTCTGCATTTAAATTCGTGGGGATTTGATTTCGTGGATGAGCCGACCCACGAAATCCACGAAATTAAATCCCCAACGAAAGTTAATGACTCCACAGTATTAGGGGAAGGTCGGAAACAGATTTGCTTGCGCTTATATGTTAGACAGGTCATTCCTAAGACATGTATCGTGGAAATCAGATGATGCATTGTTTAAAAACATGAGAGCAATTGTATATATAATCACTGACAGATATTAATTTTCTTTATCATACACCGCCATGTCTCTATAAACAATATTAACCAATCAAAATTCACTTTACATTTATAATAGCTATGGCGATGTACGATAAAGAAATTTCAAAGTTTAAATCCCGATTTCCAGAATATTTGCGTCTTCTGTAAGAATTTGTACATCTGTATTAATGTAGTTAATTGATCGATGGTTAATTTCACAAATGATCGACTGACAATTTTGCATTAGAATGTGAAATTAGTCCATTTTCCCGACCAAACGAAATCGGTTCAAATTCTAGCATTCTCGGTAAAGGATAGGTTTTAGAATTTAGTTTTGGTCTTATTTGGTGCAAAAACACGAAACCGTTGCAAACTTTGATTTGAGGAATTCGTCCATATAGCTTTATAATTTTGTGTTTTGTAAAGGTGGTGCGCATTCACCGAAACGAAGAGTTATAATATGCCTTCTTATAGTATACACATGTATACGTATAGGATAGATCACGAGTAACTGTTGTCTTTATAAGTTGAATGCCATGAATGGGTCGAATTTTGGAACAATTTTATTTTTCATTTAAGGTTATTATGGGTTAAGTTATTGTGTTTTATGTAGAATTTATTACAATTTTACCATCACAGGTCCGTTACTTATGCCTGGGGTTAATGCTTGCGTAAAGGGATGTAAATCGTAGTCGGATTATTTTGGATGTTTTATTCAATGGGTTGAAGAAGGTTATCTCCCGTCATATTTCACTATTTACTAGTCTGAGACAACATTTAGTTAATCTTGACTTATGATATTAACAGTGGAATCAATATTGATGGAATATCTTTTATCCCCATGCTTTTTGCCGATGATATGGTAACTTTAGGTAAAGACACAACCGATCTGATGCGTAGTTTAGATTTACTGAAAATATATTGTAATAATTGCGGTCTTGCAGTTAATTCTTCAAAATGTGAAATGGATGGTGGATTCTTTGAAGAAGATGGAAAAAAGTTTTTTGTTATGGGAAACAGTGGACACATTTAACCAATATACTACTGAAGTAAACCATAATATTATACAATGTATATGACTTATCATTGGCCATAGCTACTGCTATACATGAGAAATGGATATCTTTACGATTGCGATTGAAATAAACAAATGAAAGACAAAGATATTCTTACTAAAATCAAGGCTTGTATTCTAGTACTCTTATCGTAAGTTGGTTTAAAGAAAAAACACACACGTGAAAATGAGGTTTATTTTTAGTGACGTGACACAAAAAAGCAAAGTGAAAGGTAAGATAGTTCTATCCTCTAATGAATAAAATTTCTCGCACTACGTGTTAAAGTCCCATGAGCATATACATGTATCGGTCCTAATAGTTTCTGTTTGTTCTATAACAGAGGAATCCGGTGTGTTTTCCTCCCGTGCATACTTTACCACTATCGTATTTTTTTCAATATCATTGAAAATAATACTATCTATAGAACAGCTGTGTTTTCCCGCAGTGAAGTTATGCACACGGCATTAATTAAAGGGGCATGCCCTGGAACTGAAGTGACTCGAATAGCAATCAACTTGTTATTGTTTCAATGCCTAAATCAATTAATGAAAGCCATGTAAAATATCTATGAAATATCCCGCTAGTTTACTCAATATACACATTTCAAGATTTACCAAACCTGCCGATTTCGGCCTCAGAAAAGATTCGCCATTTTCACATCTCGACCCTTTCGGGATCTGTCAAAACCGAAAACATCGTGAAAAAAACGTCAGCAAACTGTGAAATGGTAAGTATTGCACATGTTACGTCATTTATGTGACATAAAGATTATCTATCGATCAATTATGGGTAAATATCCTTGTTTTGCAGCTTTGAAAGACAGCGCACACGCTCAGTAATTCTCAGACGAATCGGAAATATCATTGTCGTCAATAAAAGGCTTACAGCCTTTTATTTAAATCGACATACAAATACCGACGCGCGCATTATATGAAGTCATTTTGGAACGCACATTCTTCTTTGACTTTCGGTAATAATTGGTTTTACGCGTGATACACGCAATTTTGGTGTATGAAACCCAAGACACAGCAGTTCCTGGACATGCCCCTTTAATAAAGGCCTGAAAACGGGATAGTGTTTTCTTTTTCATTTTTGTGGCAAAAGTCCGGGAGGGACGGAGGGACCATTCAATTGAGACATTAACATCATGAACTGTTTTTTTTAAATTCCTTTAGTTACAATAGCTATTCCTTGATACGCTCTATTATTTTCCTTTACTTTTACGAGTTCTTATGTTAAAAACACATTTCATCTTAGAAGCGACAGATGCGTGATGACGTAGGGTACCATTCGAATTATTTCATCAATGATTCACGGTAAAACACGATAAAATGTCTTTTCTATATCATTGTCCCTGATTAACATTGTTCGGCATAAAACGGAAACATGAGTATACGGAAACCAGTTGAATAGATTGAAGAGTACGTGTCATAGCAGAACGAACAAAATGTTCAAGTATTTAATTTACAGAAAATAAACTCCGTGACCGAAGCATTACGAATAGGATAGCCAAAGCGATAAATGAATATCACAGAAATAACTCATTAACCCGCTTGGACTGGTGGAAATATTGGAAATGAACGGAAAAATCATAATTGTCAACAAAAGAATTGGTTAGAAAGGTAGAAGCGATAAGAAAGGAGCGTTTGCAAACCAGTAGCAGGTACAAAAAGGTGAGATGTAAGATACACACATGAAAGGCCCATGAAAGGCCTTCTTTCGCTAGGGTTTAATAATACACCAACAGCTAGGTGTGCGTTTGGCAATTTTACAGATTTCGTGGTGAAGGAAGGCCCCAGGCGCACGGCTTGGTAGAAATACCAACCATCTGTGAGCCAGATTGGCAGTTTGTTCACTTGTGAGTTTCGTTGGTGCCAAATGGGATTCGAACTTACAGCAGTGATGAACACACTTGTCCACGAAGCCCCCTTACGTGATAGTTAATAGTGTAACATGTCTAACAACTAGTAATATAAAGAACGAGCAGTTTGTATGGTAAAATCCGGTGAATCACCGTTCGTGTACGTAATGGAATATTCGTCACTCGATGACTAAAAATTAAACAGCATAGGTTTCTTGTTTTTGAATAAAGAAACAAATCCATTACGATATTATATTCAAATGACATTTCAATTCAATGACCGTAAAAGGCTACCATTAAACCGAGCAGTGTGGACGTGATACTCATATTAGTTATATACAATGTCTGACGTCCGCCTTTGACTAATGGTAATTTTCTTTGTCTGAACAATGTAAACTATTGACAACTTCGTCATTAGATATTTGTACAACATGATCAAGATTGTGACATATTAGTCCCGTCCAGTATCATCTAGAGTATTGTATGTATTTACTCCTTTCTTGCAATGATTCGTTTTTTTTTCTGTTTATTTCCCCGATTCGTGTATGCGTTTCTGTGTGGCGGACAGCTGACCAAATCATGAATTACATGTATATCGTATGTAATATGTAACACCAGGTTAAGCGTAAATTACCTTTAAGTCATTTACTAGTATATTCTGTATAATATGTGAATAAAGAGTTGTAAATGAATACCATGGTAGGTATATATGTAAAGTTATCACACATGTCAAATTATATTCGCCTAGGACTAAACATTGAGCCTTTAGTTATACAAACGAATGTAAAATGTACAAAAATTCGTTAATATTACTTGACTGTCTGGGTGAGATATTACGACATAATACAATACTATTAGTTTCAGTAATTTCAAAGGAAATGTTTTATGTTTGTTGATTTCCTCACTTTTGAAGAAATCTAACTAATTTACAGAATTACAGTTTACCTATAATTTTATGGTCAGATTGATTTATTAGATAGAGCAACCTGGGCGAGTAATTGGCTATGTGGAGATGATTCAAATCCCAATCTGACTGTCATGGGTACCCGTGAACATTTCAAAGATTGGAACTCAGTTTGTAGTTTTTTTTGGTGGGGGGGGGGGGCTTACAGGGCAGCAGTGTAATTAAATGCACTTCAAAATTAATTTGATCATGTCTTATTAAAATTTCTAACTACATGTAGAGAGAATTACTATAAGCTCTTGTAGATTCCAATTAGATCCACTTGTCAGGATGCGTACATTGTATGGTGTATATATAATTATATATGTATGAATTTCTCATGTACAGTCTCGAGAAATAAAAATATGTGTAAACCAACTACATGTACATCTACTTGTGACTAATTATGATCCCATTTTGACAAATGGGTAAATTCTTGTTCTAGACTGTACCTTATTTCATATTATCTGAAATATCGCTTAACGTATGTTTAGTCTTACCTACCCGAAATTTCTGTCTACACAATCCCGGGCTTTTACCATCGGTGTCCGTTGATTTACTACCTCGGATGTTTGATCCCGCGTCACTTGCGCTATTTAAGCTTTTCCATTCTCTCGATGTAAACTTGGAATTGTTGGACACTATTTCATCATCTGTTTGCAAGAAAGATGTCGGTACACTGTTTAAACGTTTCCTGCGATGTGCCAACATTATTTTCCTAGTATCAAATGACCAAGAAAAATGCTCGCTTGTTGGGTTTGGCGACGGCTTTGAATTCTGTTGGTTATTTTCTTCCATTGTTTGACCATTTGTCTGAAAATAGAAACATATAATTAATATGCTAACAAAACTCGAAAATGCCATTCTAAATCGAGGAATGAGAAAAGACACGAAGCCACCAGCTGTAGATATTGGGCGGAAGGAATTTCACAGCTTTGGTAAAACAACATTGTTTAGAATAACATATATTATTATGCTATAACATGCTCTAAGTGACCTCTGTGGTCGATTGGTTTATTGTTTTATGACTATCCCAGCTCGAGACCTGAAAAACTTCACATGTGATGAAGTTGTCCAGCTTGCTCAGGGAAGGTCGGTAGTCATGCCTTCATAGAGGTTTTAGCTGGAGAAGTCATCAATTGATCTCAGCTGTTGGTACATCGTTCAATCCCTCAGAAAAAGTAAACTGGCTTTCACACACCACAACATATGTATACGCCAACGTACGCGCTTGAAACCATACATACCGGGTAAGAGATGGCTTAGTTTGTTTGAAGATCAAGTCGTGGAGAACTGAACATGAAGGAAAGTGGTGTCTGAAGATGAAGGACACTGGCGACATAAACGTTTTGATGACTGTTTTATACATAAGAATGAGATCTATGTTGTCATGTCTATCGGATTTTGTGCATCCGTAACGCCTCGTCGTAAAATACTTTTAATTGGTCATATAAAGCGCTCAAAATAACAACCTGAATCAGATTTCAATACAGTTTACCTGTTTTGTCATCAGCAAACTACTCATTCATATCCACTTATTTTTTATTTTAAAATGGTATGTGATGAGGAGAGACAACTGTACGAGTGTGTAATAATGTACTCCTTATTGTATCCGCAATAACCAGAAATAAAAACTGATAGGTTTATTTACTGATTTCTTATTGGATGCCGTAGGTTTATCGGATTCTTTTTTGTTCTTAGTCATTTTCTAAGACACAAAAGAGAAGTTATAGAAAATATTAAACGGAAAAGTAAAACTATGATCGAATCTAACTTACCATGATTCAAAACGAACATTAAGACACTTGATAATTGTAGAAAACGTACCATGCAGTGAAAAATGTCAATTGTGAGAAATGGTTTAACTTTTTGATTTTACAATATTTTCATGATTGTTTAAGATTTAATGATAAATTATTTATGTCTACCTCACATAGTGAAGGGAGACCTATTGATTTGTTGACTGGTCTGTCAATATTTCGTGTCCGGACTATAACTCGGAAGTCTCCTGGATATTTGTTAAATAACTTGGCACAATTACGTACAAAAGTTAGACGGTGTGTCGCGCGCAGAAACAAGTTCCCTTCGGTCAAGGTAACACTTGCCGTTTAAATAGTTAGTTTCTCTGACCACATTTCGTGTCCGGGCTATAACTCTCGGACGACTGTAAAATAACTTGGCACAATTACTCACCACCATCAGACAATGTTTTACGTGCAGCATTTCTAGGTTTAAAGTCAAGGTCATGTAACGAACGGCTAACTCATAGTCAAGCGTACAGCTGTAGTGGGGTGACAAACATTTGTTCGGAAAACAACCATCCAGTTAGACAATGGTATATTTCTTTAAACTGGAGTGATTACAATCATACTGTCCTTGCACACAATTTATAAGGTCGTTGGAAATTTCTAACCAGATAATATTATATAGGTCCGAAATGCAAACCTTAATCCTCTTCCGAAAGAATAGTAAAGATAAAAGCTGATCATACGATGTACATGAAAAGTAATCAAGGATAATACAGCGTGGCCGTGATCCAGTGGTTAGTATACTGGACTTGTAACCCGGTTAGTATACTGGACTTGTAACCCGGTTAGTATACTGGACTTGTAACCGGGTTAGTATACTGGACTTGTAACTGGGTTAGTATACTGGACTTGTAACCCGGTTAGTATACTGGACTTGTAACCCGGTTAGTATACTGGACTTGTAACCGGGTTAGTATACTGGACTTGTAACCCGGTTAGTATACTGGACTTGTAACCGGGTTAGTATACTGGACTTGTAACCCGGCGATCTGGGCACAATTCCCGTTTGCGGTAGGTCATATACCGGCTGTCGTATATAACTGGCATATCGTTGAAAATGGCGTTAAACCCACTGACCAGAACAGGCAACAATAATTACAGCAGCAACATGAAAATACAGTAAAACCCTGAAAACCGGACGCCCCGAAAACCGGACTTTCCTGAAAACCGGACGCCCCGAAAACCGGACTCCCTGAAAACCGGAATTTCCTGAAAACCGGACGCCCCGAAAACCGGACGCCCCGAAAACCGGAATTTCCTGAAAACCGGACTCCCCGAAAACCGGACTCCCTGAAAACCGGAATTTCCTGAAAATCGGACATTTTTCCAAGTTTCTTTTTCGAACTTTGGCCCAGTCCGGAAGGGGTCCAGTTTTTTATGGCTTTTATTGTACAAGCAATTGGCCGTCAATAGATTATTGTTGATTTGGTGATATTAGCATACAGTTCTTTTTTCGATTAAATAAAATAACTAAATATCAAGGACATGAAAGTAGTGGTGATCATTCCGAGATTTACAAAATACATAAAGTATAAAATGAATATCACCTTTTCCTATCATCTAGGGATCCCAAATATCTATTACGAATTCACAACATCTAATCCCATGCCTCTAAGAGGGCACACTGTCCACTCTGTCCTTCTACTTATTTATTGTTAAAGTAACATGTAATATAACCCTGTTCATCTATCGGGATAATCCCTTTTATTAATTACATCACCACAATATTTCAAAATACAGTCGAACCTCCCTAATCCAAACCGTTCTACTCCGGTATCTTCCCTTATCCGACCCCCTTTGTAAACCGAACACGTCAGATGGTCCCGATGTTTTGTTATGTAGTTTATACTAAAAATAAAACTTTGAAATCCGGAACCTTTGCTATCCGGCAACCTCTCAGTGATGAACAATTAAGTCAGTCCGACCTTTTAGATGATATTCTCCTGTGGGCCTATTCAAGCACATGACCAGTTTAAACTTACAGCCTCAATGAATATACGAATAAATTAATCATAAAACATCATTCATTGTTGTTTTATTTCAAGATAATATCCATACAATAACAAATGAGGTGAATTTGTGAAATACGTATAACATTATAATGTCACATTAGTTGATTATGCGTCAATGCACATTCAGTGAAATTGGGCATTTTAACGTAAATTGCATGATATCACGACTAATGATGTGAGAAAATATAGCGATAAAAGTCAGTTATCTAACTTTACCTTGTCTCTAAGCCATTCATACGCATGTTAATGTTATGACTTTAATTGAATGTAAAAAAGATAAAGTGTTCTGGTGCGTGATACGTGTGATATCAGTGAGTCGTCATCGTCACGCTTAATTTAGGCGTGACAATTATTAGCTAATACATGTAGTTCATTGCGCTGTGAAAGAACATTTTAGAAAATGTAGAAAAAACAAAATTGAACCAATCCTAGTTTATTAATTTCATACATAAACCTTTAAAAGACCTGCCTCCGTTGTCGAGTGGTTAAGGTAGCTGACTTTAAATCACCGTAACCTCTCATTGATTGTGAATCGTGGGTTCGAGCCCAGCTACCGACCATGTCTCTTTATGTGAGAAAATAGGTAGTTGTCTACGGAGGACGGGTTCTTCCCATGAACGATGTTTAGTTAAAATGTTCGCCTCATAAAATTATGACTCTGACTGTTGAAAAGGGGCGTAAAACACGAACGAACGAACGAACGAACGAACGAACGAACGAACGAACGAACGAACGAACGAACGAACGAACGAACGAACGAACGAACGAACGAACGAACGAACGAACGAACGAACGAACGAACGAACGAACGAACGAACGAACGAACGAACGAACGAACGAACGAACGAACGAACGAACGAACGAACGAACGAACAAAACCGTTTGATGTAAAACAGTATTCTTAGAATTGTACTAATACGTTAATTGGCATTCGCTCTGTGATACTCAACTAAAAGGGTATCTGTGGTCGGCTGGTTATGGTCTCTGACTAGTAATCACTATACCCTGGTCACTGAGAGTTTGAATCCCACTGGGATCAATTTCACATTTGAGGAAACAGTCTAGCTAGGTTATAGAATGTTGATGTTTCTACTTAGGTATACATCTGTGGTACTCATTATCCATCGGGTCGAATTTCTAAACGTCTTATAAAATTGAATTCTGAGAAGATACCGAAATAAACGATTTAATTCTCTTACTTTAAGATACAGTACAACCCCCGAGAGCGGTCCTCTCTTGAGCAACATTTCACAATTTAACTACATGTATTAATTTAACCTCTCTACAGCAACAAACTCTCAACAACAATATATTATTAATTTTGCTACCCCCAAAGAGTGTTGTTTTGTAGAGGTACTTACAACTGATGAACACAGAGAAATCGAGTACTCAAATTGAATGCTGGATTGGATATATTGGAGACACCCTGGTAATCACCATGTCAGTGAAGAAAGTAGCCTAACAGCCTAGCAGCGTGACGTTGGCAGCCTAACAGCCTAGCAGCGTGTAGTTGGCAGCCTAGCAGCCCAGCAGCCTGATATAATTTCACATATACAGATAAAATGCACCAGATATCCGGCTAAACACTTAATATTGATAAGATAATACGATTCAGCTGTTTTAATGTTCATTAGAAGAAAACTTACGTTTTTTTTTCATATTTTTATTTAAAATTTGTGACGTTGACAGCCTAGCAGACTAACAGCCTAACAGCGTAACATTTCATAATTCTACAGATATAATGTACCAGAAAATGGCAGAAATGCACCAGAAATCCGGCTAAACACTTAACATTATTAAGAATGCATAAAATGACGCGATACTGTTGTTTTAACAATCATTAGAAAAAACTTCACTAACATGTAATCAACCAAGTGTGTTCAATGATTTTCTTCCAGTGATATAAACTCATGACGAGGTGGATGCTTAGAAAGTTGGTTCAACGTCATAGGATTACTTAACATGATTGTACTGAATCACGTAACACCATGTAGCGTACAGTCAAACATGCGTTAGCGGCCACCTGCGAATAAATGTCACCATGTTAATAGAGGCTATTTCTTAAATAAACAACATCATTGATTATTTACATAAAAATACCTCCGAGTAAAGGCCACCTGGAAGTAAAGGCCACCTGGAAGTAAAGGCCACCTGGAAGTAAAGGCCACCTGGAAGTAAAGGCCACATTTTGTCTTTCCCAAGGGTGACCTTTGTTCACAGTCTTAACATCATTAATGATGCTGTACATGTACCATTGGCTTTATTCGACTTTGAAACTAATCGTCATATTTATGGAACCTGGAACGCTTACATAATTATGGTGTGTGTAAATACATGTAGTATACCGTCTTGCGCTCTTGGAAAATAAACTTAGTTTATCCGATGTGCTTTTTAAAAGTTAGGTTGGCATATCTATTTAGCAATAATTGCAAACACAAATATAGATACCACTGTCTAGTAGTATTTATGGATCGGACGCTTTAAATGTTGTATCCATGGATTGTGCAACATTCATTTTGGTAAGCGTATATATTTTCAGCTATAGAGACTTTTCATAAACTGAATGGTGATAATTTCAATGTCATGGTTTTATTCCAGGCATCTATTACCGAAGTACTGAGAAGTACGATCTTGTTTACCGATCGCAAAATTCCATCTAAGACAGTACGGAGTGACATTTAAACCCAGTAATTTTCCTGTAAACTGAGTTCATCTTCACGTATGATATTTTGATATTTTATTTCTTTTGTAATTGTATATCCATGCACAACGTGACTCATTGTATATTCATATTGGTTTTACAATCTATACATGGTGTACATGATGTTCCCCACTGCACGATTTAACTGTTAATTTACCTCTCTAGGACAACAACCTCTCAGTCAACAAAAACATAATGTTGCTACTCACTAAGGGTGTTACGTTGAAGAGGTTGTATTGTATCTGGGTAGTTATGACATCTAGACACAACTAGAATTAAACATTTCGACAAGCACGGGCAAGATTTTATTCATCTACTTTTGACAATAATTATTGTTTTGATAAGCCTAATAAGCGATTGATTATTAAAATCTTATACGAAGGGAGGTAATTCAAACTTACCAACCGACATGAAAACAGAGTTAACCCCCTTATTTTATACGTATATTAATATCAACTGGTTCCCGTTGACTTATATTAATAATGCATAATTATGTACATGTACATCTTCTGAACTGTTATTTACATGTATCTATTATGTTGTTTAACGGCTCATTCTACAGCTGTGGTCAGCCCAGAGTAGTTTTTCCTGGTTGGTGTAAATCACCGATTATCGCCTCGCCCTATTTCTAGTGGTTATTTATACAGACACAGTACTTGGCTCGATAGTTGGGATGTGGACACTGAAAGAACATCCCTGATAAATCTGAAAGACGGTACCGAGAATCGAACCTATATGGTATTTCTTTTAGTCGTTCAACGTGTTACCACACAACCACCGATCGCCCCATCTGAAGAAATGAAAAGAAAACAAACACTTTAAAAAAACAAAAAACTTTAATTCGATTCGCATCTGCCTGACATAGAACATCATATTTAGATATAATAGATCAAACTAAATTAATTAATTTTCACATGTACGCTTAACCGAAATTCGTAAGTACATGTACAACAATGACGTTTCCAGACTTAGGAAGAACCAAAAAGTTAGATGAACACATTTCTAACTCGTAAAATTTACTCTCTTTTATCTACCTGTTGTTTATCGGCCCATTTGACAGCTATGATCATTTCAAAGCCGCCCCAGAGAGGGGGTGTTGATGGTACTGGAGAACCAGGCATTTATATCCCTACTCTTTTCAAATAGTTTTTTCCTGGTTCTTTATCATGCCCGGTGTATTGCACTGGTTCCCGCCTCACTCATTTTCCTGTAAACAATGTATTCACTGGCGAATCGAGTTTCGTGTCGAAGACTAACAGTGTTTCAATTCATGAAACATGATAACTCAAACCAATGCTACCATTACATATCTACTCACAATGATTTCTTTAACACACCGAGTTCTATATTTACAAATCGGAAGTTTCTATTTTTGATATGTGTATAAATGGGTATCATGTTCTTTAGGGTAAAACATATGGAACTACAAGCACACACAAACAATTTTACTGAAGCTATTAAAATAGTCGTCTGAACCATAACTTTAATAACCAAAATAAATACGGTCGGTTGCTTGCAAATCTTTTTTCTTAACGTGTGATACGTGAGATATACTTTTTATGATGCCTAGTCAATCTATTTTACCTTGAATATTACTGATGCATTTTTGTTGTTGTTATTGTTGTTATTGCTGACTGTATTTGATAAATTTTGGGTCAAGAAACTTCTGAAAAGAAATCTTTGAGAAACTTAAAGTTATAGGTATTGTCAGATGTCATCTGATGCTCTCTTCGTGTTGCTAAGTTTGGCTAAGTATGGACAGTGCTACTTATTCATTAGCTTTATATTGTTTATGTAACCTTTTCACTGGGATTTAACGTCAAAATTTAAGGTCATTTAGTGGGTTGTCCGGGTTTAACGATGAAGGAATACCTGGGTAGAACCATCGACTGACCGTATGTAAGCTAGCCGGAAGTTTTCCACATACAGTATGATATATTTTCTAGTCCTGGCTTGGATTTGAACTCGCAGTGAGGCGGTAGTGAATACAAGTCTGAGACCATGACATCTCGGACATGGAGGCCCTAGGCTTATTGTATTACTTCATCACAAAATACTTCACTGAAGTTAACTACAGATGGCTCATGATTTTATAGAAATAACCTTTCAAACGTAATGACCTTGTGATTACTTAAAAGGTAATGTAATAACATGCATTTAGATCACATAATTGTTAAAAACTACGTAAGCTGTATCAAGTTACCGAGTTCAAGTCGCTGAAAAATACACCAAACATGTTTTAAAGTTTAAAATCTATATCAAAGTTGTATATTTATACATTGCCGAAATGAAATTAATAGTTTGTTAGCACTCTTCACATTTTAAGGCCTCTATGGTCGAGTTGTAAAAGTCAGATACTATAGCTCCTCGCCGTTTTGAGTTTGAATCCGACTCGGTACCAAATTTCCGGGATCTCATGAGAGGAAACTGCTCAGCTAGCTTACGGAAGCTCCGTGGATCTATCCAAGTCTGTGCCTGGATTTCTCCTCCTCCTCCATTAAAGCTGGAGATGACTGAAAATACCCTGAATATTGATGAAACGTCACACCCAGGTATAAAACTTAACATTACAGTATCATAATTATTTGTCTTGTATTCGGGTTAAACTGTTCTTATTTATGATGGCTTAACATGGTATAATAGTATAGCCACGTCATAATTATGTGACTGCCTGTATGTATCAGTTCATATATCGCTGTATCATGATCTTGTATTACATTTTGGAAAGGAATTATACGTCAAAACCTAACCCGTTGCGAAATCACGAAAATGAAAATTTGCTGAATGCGAAATGAGATTTTTTACATACCTGAATACATTTTGTAATTCTTCGCATACTTTTTGAAAAACTGGTTTTAAAGTTTAATTAAAAAATACCAGGTCTGTCACGTGTTTGCAAGCACCAGGAAACAGAAAAGCATCCCGTGATGTGACCGGTATGGTTAACCATGTATGTACGAGTAATTTATACTGTGACTGTTAGTCATAATTATGTCTTTTCGGTTTTATTAATAACTCGCAAGGCCGCGACCGTGGTCCAGTGGTTAGTATGCTGGATGTGTAACCTGGCAATCTGGGTTCGATTTCCCGTCGCGATGGGTCATACCTTACAATGCATGATTATTTGACAACAATGTCGATTTTCCTCCACCGTGATGTGGAGCAGTTTCTGGGGCCTTGTGGAAGAATACGTTAGCATTGGTTAGCATACTGTCCAGATAAAAAAAACTGGTAATAAATAAATAAGGCTAAATAGCACCAGTCATTTGCAGCGAGTTTAAATCCATAATATTCACGGTAGGTTTAGGTAATGCAGAACTTTATTTACCGCGTGCAGTGTAGTAATCATGTTACGGAAAAACTGTTACAAATTATATGTAATCAGTGTAATTCAAACCCAAGTTACATTAAATGAAAATGATTTGATTTCGACCCCGTTTGGCAGATAAAAATATATTATAATATTTATGAAGGTGTGTTACTCTTCGTTCCGTTGAATGCGCAGCGCCTTCACAAAACATTAAATAAAAAAAGATATTACAAAGCAATAACAACGAATGCTTTATAACAATGTTCGTGGAGAAAGACTAGGATTTGGTCAGATCTTTTTTAGAATAAATGTATGCGACCACACCAAAATATATACATACCTAATCCAAGATACATGTGGTATAGCTTACTAAACTAAGTATTCCATATTTCCGCTCCTTGTTGCTTAAATATATAGGGTAAAATCATATGAAGTGTTTACGGAAATTATGGATCTTGCAAACAATTTTTTCATCCTGTTTTATCGGGTCATTGACCTAAAAAATACATTTGCTACTGAGCCAGCAAATATGCCGCTTCATCCGTCTTATAACTGTGATATAAATAGCTACACTTGTTCTGCACGAGAAGCTTTACGCAGTCATACTAACAAATGTCATGGCTACAACCCATTTACGGGTAAATTATTCTACATGTACTAAATATACTAGTAGTACATTTTTGTATTTCGCAATATTATTTCGTTGGTTTTAAATTTGGAATATAAAGAGAAGCACCTGGTAAAACTACGCAGTTAATTGGAGGTGTCACACAGGTAAAGTACTTTTTCAATTATTGTTGTTTAATTTGTCTTACTGTTTTGCAGTTGGTGCTCATTTTAACACGATTTATTTGCCGACTCTGCTAGATATTGTTTATTAAGGCGTTAAACTGTGTGACACTGTATTTATTTGATATATATCTGTATTATGTTGCTCAAAATGGTAATATCATAAAAACAATATTTCCAAATTATCGTAATTTCTTTATAGTTACCCCAGATAATTCAATATATGTATGACACAATTTGAATTCTTTGCTAGAGTTACTGCCCTTGTTGAAATTAAAAATATCGACTTTTAAAGATATCACATGATAATTAATAATTTTCGTTAGATCGAATTACATAGTTATGTTACTGTGTTTTTTTTGCATTTTTTTTTTGTCTTGAGGAGTCATCGAAATCGTCTTCCTTTTTCTTAAATCTTCGTAAAATTGGCTTCTTCCATATACATGTACTTAGAATCAAATTTAAAAGGACAAAGGATTGACTTCGTTTTTTGATCACGATTAATCGTCTTTTTATCATGGAAACCTATAAAAAGTGCAAAGGTTCAATATACCTGCCCACTCCCTTTTGATGAAACATGTTTCACGGTGGTTAACCGACACGGACTTTTTTGGATCAAATCAGCGTCCCGGACTATATTTGATCGTATTTTTATAGTATATTTATATATATAACGTTTCTTAATACGATGATTTTATGTTGTCAAATTACGTAGTGAGCGGTGGTTGGGTGGTAACGCGCGCTGGAATACTTAACGAATGATCGTGGGTTCGATTTTCGGCTCAGCCTTTCGAATTTCTCAGGGACGCTTTGTAAGTACTGTGTTTAAAAATTCACAGGAAAAGGGCGTATTGTGTACCGGTGCTTTACACCTGGCACGATGAATAACCAGGAAAAACTATTAAAAAAGAGTAGTGATATAAATGACCAGTTCCCCTGTATCTCAAGTTATATCCCCTCTCTCTGGAGCAGCTCTGAATTGACCATATTTGTTGAATGGACCGTTAAACAACAGATAAATAAACATTGTCAAAACATTCACATATATCTTGATGCATTTCATTGTAAGCTAAATATATAAGTGTGCATTTTTTAAATAAACATTGTTTAAGTAGGCTTATTTTCATGGGTCAATTTCTGATTAAATGGGATTAAAAAGAAATGTAGCCAAGCAAACATGTTTACAAGTGCTTATACAAAAATGGATGTTCAATATTTCCGTGATGCTTCTTGAACACGGAGTACGTCTTATCCTTTATTATTTGCTATTTATATAGTTGTGTATCTTCAATGACTCATCATGTCTAATTCGTTTGGTTATGTCAGACTGTTTCTCGTGGTCCTGCTTTTTTGTTCAAATATTTCTGTGATATTACTAGGCGTATGCCTACCTCCATTCAGTTAGTTTTCAAATTTCGTCTATGCCAGATTACAATTATGTCCTCGTAATTCTAGCCAGTTAGCATGTAGTTTGAGTTATTTCAAATTTGAAGATTTTTAACGAACAATAAATTATACACTTCCACAAATATCATGACATTTCGCTAATTGAACCAAAGACTCCAGTAGAATAACAATAGTGTAGCTAGCTATGGCTACATCGTATATATCCGAATACTAGGATACTCTTGGTTGCTGATAACTTAATTGATGTTAGCTGGATAAATATTTCATTCAAAAAATGCAACAAACGCAGTTTTTCTTACACTGTGTACGGTAAGCCTATCCATCAAAGACGTACGAGTCGTGTTTAGAATTCATTTAGTTCAATTTGCACAAACAATATGTTTATATTACATCGTATGACCCAATTTACTCTATCTTATAAGAAGTATCTGAAATTGGGACATTAAATTAACTGTTACATGTACATGCACAGTCAAACCTAAGCACAAAGGTCACCCTTTGGAAAGTCTAAATGTGCACCTGGTGTTTTCTTCCACCGCTGAATCCGGAAATCTTCAAAAGAACCCAAACTGTTGGTGCGACGTTCATCCCCAGTGAAAAAAAGAAAATTATCGCTGCATTGTTAAAATCTAACGTTTCTGCTACGGTGTGAGAGAGGCTAGATTTGGCTATCTCACGGAGTGGTTAATGAAGTTTTTTCTCTGATGCCTGTTATACTCCACCTTCAGCTATTATAACCCGCTGTAAATATACAATTATACTTCCATAAAGAACTTATGTCGACAAGAAGTTTGTTTTTAACCATTTGGCGCCATAATTTTGCATCTGTATAACAAGTTTTTCGAAAAAAAGCCGAGTTAATGTTGCATTGTCATAACCACGCTTCAACCGGTTTCAAAGTGTAAAATCTATGACAAACTTATTTATAGAAAGCATATATCAGAAACAAGATCAACAAATACAACATTAAAATACTTAAACTTCTGTCACGTGATGTCTTTATTTCACATCGCCTTTCAAATTACGTGATCATACACCCACATCAAGTATGAAACATGAGGTATCGTTCATAAACACGCATTATAACCTAGTTTCAGTTAGTATATACAAAGTACAAGGTTATGTAAAAAAAAACATTGTATTTACATGATTTAGCGCAGACGAAAAAAAAGGAGAAAACTTCCTTTATGTTAAAAGAAATGGTTATAATATAATGATTGCATGATTGCGTAATTTCACACATTTTGTGTAGTATAAAAGGAGCAACTGCTTGTAGAAATTCAAATTTACAGTGCCGTAGTCAGTGTCAAATTTAAGCCGAGGCATTCGGGGGAAGTCCGGGGACAATTGTTATTGCTCCGCAAATTTTAGCCGGCAACTGCCTCGGTGTAACTCAGCGTGGCTACGACGCTGAACTTCGAAGAAAAATATATAATTGTATTGATTATCTCACATCTCAACCTTCATGAACGTGAACTTTTCATATGGGCTTTACTCTGGGTTGTATTAAGGCCAGAACAAAAGTCGTGTTCACGTGTAACCCCCCCCCCACACACACACACACACACACCCATATACACACACTCTACATTATGTACCGGCCCTTCGACTTCCAACAACAAATATTTTCTGCGATCTTGCCTAATGATAAATGATTATTATATTCCATTACGACACCATCTGTTTCCACTATGTTGATGTGTTCATTGTACATTATATCATTAAAACAAAACTTCCACCGTCAATAGTAAGTTTCAAATTACAAAATGTATTCAACAATCTTTGTTTAATAAGCTCGACTCTAAATGGTAAAAATAAGGAACCGACGTTTTAAAAATCAATGATAAACATACGGTGTACAAAAAGTTTGCAAACGAACCTAGATACTCCAAATGCTTAGTAAATACAATACATGTGTGAAAGAAATATTATTGTCCCAATACTAAAAACAAGCAATAATAAATAATATGAATATCAATTATTCAACTTTTAAGTGCGCTAGCTTCTTAATAACCATTCCCTCGTTTCTGAACTTTGTTTTTGAACCCGTCATCACGTGACAAACACGACGTCATTTTTTCGCGTCATTCATTAGCAATTATTTACAATATGGCGCTAAGAGAGTTTTTGAGGTAAAAATATTGTATGAATTTTCAAGTTTATGTATCAAAGTATCCAAAACTCTAAATATTGATGATTTCCGTACATTCTTGCTATTGAAAACTCGTCTTAATTCAACCTTGATTTTTACCTAATTAGGAAATAAAAGTCTAGATAAACTGGACTGATGCACATATTAATCAAATGACTAGATTCTATATGATTATATCATTAAATCGCAAAATTCAGTTTCTACAATGTACTTTTAAAGTATTAAGTAGTCAGCAAAAAATTGAACTACCATTGTATAATTGAGCGTTATAATGATTTTTAGTGGGGTTCACGCTTTTTCTAACGATATTTTAACTACACACGGCGACCCATTCACCAAACTCGATCTGCAATCTATTCTAATAACCAAACAGTATGGTTGTTGAATTCGAAGAGCCTTCATACCAAAATCGACATAGGATGACGTTTTGCATTCACACCAGTTGAGTAAGATTCAAAACATCATCATTATTCAACTTAAATATATCAATTTCTCCTCGCGTATTTATACATTCGCGGACGCATAAAATGAATGCCATTCAGTCGCGGACAGACGAAGACAGACTGACAGACTTTAACACGCAATTTGAAGAACATTTCCACAATAAATACAAATGTAAATTCAAATGAATGTAAATTTTCAGCCCGTTCATGATGTTTCGAGCTTATTTGGTACTGGTTCTGGTATTCGTGGGGATTATACCGACTCACGGGTCCTCACATATGTCTCGTGGTGATCATGGCCATGATGATATGCCAGCTGGTCGGGAATCAGGAAGACGTGATTACTGCTGTTCTACCAACGAGGATTGTTTCCCCTCCCAATACAATGTTTCAATGTTTGAGAAAACTCTTGATGGGAAGGTGATTCTTCCATACATGCCCGAGTACATACAGCAAGCTTGGATGTATAATACCTTAGAACAAAGGTAGGTTTACATCGATCAATTATACATGCTAATTTTAGATCAAAGGTAGGTTTACATCGATCAATTATACATGCTAATTTTAGAACAAAGGTTGGTTTACATCGATCAATTATACATGCTAAATTTAGAACAAAGGTTGGTTTTAATCGATCAATTATACATGCTAAATTTAGAACAAAGGTTGGTTTACATCGATCAATTATACATGCTAAATTTAGAACAAAGGTTGGTTTACATCGATCAATTATACATGCTAAATTTAGAACAAAGGTTGGTTTACATCGATCAATTATACATGCTGATTTTAGAACAAAAGTAGGTTTACATCGATCAAGTATACATGCTAATTTTAGAACAAAGGTTGGTTTACATCGATCAATTATACATGCTAATTTTAGAACAAAGGTAGGTTTACATCGATCAAGTATACATGCTAAATTTAGAACAAAGGTTGGTTTACAACGATCAATTATACATGCTAAATTTAGAACAAAGGTTGGTTTACATCGATCAAGTATACATGCTAATTTTAGAACAAATGTAGTTTACATCGATTAATTATACATGCTAATTTTAGAACAAAGGTAGGTTTACATCGATTAATTATACATGCTAATTTTAGAACAAAGGTTGGTTTACATCGATCAGTTATACATACTAATTTTAGAACAACGGTTGGTTTATCAACTTTTGACGATATAGCCAGAGCGAACTTATGGAAAAGATACGTATTAAGTAGCATTCATAGATTTGAACAAAGATATGATATTACAGCCAGACTTGTATGTACATGTATTTTACACTAGTACTTCAATCGGCACATCATCTTAAATCTTGTTAACTAATGAATTTTCTTCGACAGATATCCAGCTATCGTTGTTATGGTTAATTCTATGAAAGATATTCAGAAATCTGTTCTGTTTGCTCGTAAATACAATCTACGTGTTACTATACGATCATCTGGACACGATTACTCTGGTCGTTCAACTTGGGATGGTAGTTTGAATATAAACCTCTCAGAGATGAAGGACTACGAAGTGAAGCTTGACTCCTCAAGACACGCTTCCGGAGAGCTGAAAGTTCAGACCGGCCTTCAGTGGATTGAAATCTATAAACTGGTAAATACGATTGTGTATTATTTTTTTTTATATTCACATTGTGCATTATGTCTAACGATGTTTTGCTTATTTAGTAAAATATTTCAATAACGATGCGTTTAAGAAATGTACGTCGTTTTGTTTTATAAAAGGTAGTCTCTGTTAAATTTTCCGGAATGTACCGGAATTCCGGTTATTCGGAGGTCTGGACTTTATTGGCCTTTAGCGTTTCCACTACTGAAGTTTTAGATTATTTTTTTTCATAATGTTCAACTATCACTCATGTGATTTTGATTGTTCTAGTAATATATTTACTTCAGTTAGATGAACATGATCGTACCATTGTGGGAGGCAGTGGTAAAACGGTGACATCGGGTGGTTACACGGCTGGTGGTGGACACAGTCCTATCTCAAGATCACTCGGATATGCAGTTGATAATGTCTTAGAAATTCAGGTATTAACTGTTACTTTTCCGAATAAATACAAAATGTATGTTCATTGTATCGAATAATTAAGACGTATTTCTAATTGACTGCTTAGTAAGGTATGATAGAACAGAGTCCTCGGCGAACTTCATAAACAAATTATGCGCCTATAAAAGGTCGCATTAAGTATACTCCTAGCGCCAGAATACGTGTATTTTGTATTACATGTACATGTATTCGTATAATCATTTTGCAAACTAGGACATAATAACACTTTTTTAACAAGCTTTAATATCTTCCATAGGTTGTGTTACCGGATGGTGGCATAGCAACGTGTACAGAAACCAAAACTGTGATCGAAGGAGTCAATAAGGCCACAAAAACTGTCAACAATGGAGATCTATTTTGGGCTCTACGTGGAGGTGGTGGTGGAACGTTTGGCGTTGTTGTTTATTACGTGTTCAAGTTACACCCAGCTCCGCGCAGTATGGTCCTTTTAAACACATACATTCCATTTAAAATTGACACTCTTGACGCAGACTTGACTGGCGATGCTATGAATGTAATCAAATCGTTTACAGACCTACCTAATGAGTGGGGAGGATATTATCTCCTCAATAATGCACCAGTGACACTTTCAAAAGAAGACACAGGCCTTGAGTATGATTTACTGACACGTGGGGGCGTAAACCTTCACATCAACAAATTTGGACCATGGGACGGAACAGAAGAAGAGACTTTGAAGACATTTGTGGATTTTTGTAAAACTAACGCAATTCCATACACTTTCACAAATATGTCCAGTTTTCTAGAGTACGCAGATTTAGCCTCAGACCCGCCTATAACGAGGGTGTATCTTACCACTACTCTTTTACAACCTGAGAAGCAAGGATCAGACTTTGCTGACTTCATCAACACCGAATTATTTGAAACTTTTAAGGATGGTGTATATATGGGATGCACAGGCGTCTTGCTTGGGGGTATGTAATTGTGTATACATGTAAATGAATATCATAAAAAATATCTACATTTATTTCTCTACACGCTAACTAAATTCATTTCGTAACATTGAGTTCAATAAGCGTTAGAACTCAGTCTTACAAAATTCTTTATTTTTTACTAATCAGATCTGCTACGAAATCAAATGAAATCATCGAGCTAGTAGATGCCCACTCGGGGATGATTAATGCATGTCTCAATATAGATAGAAACACTTGATTATACTTTACTATACATGTACTTATTTTTCAGGACATGCCAAAGACTTTGCCGTCGATTCAACACCTCTACATCCAGGTTATCGAACGGCAAGCGCATCTCTTGCATGTGGCGTTGTTTTAGGAGACGTCACAAAACCTTTGCTAGATCAGGCCACGTATGATGATATTCTAATTCCAATGGCTGATGAGTTCAGTAACAGATTGAATAAGTTCGGAAGTGGTATGTACCTCAATGAACCGACGAAAAATAATCCTAACTGGCGGGATGATTTCTGGGGTGACCATTACGTTCGTCTGCTTAAAATTAAACGCGAGTATGACGCAGACAACTTCTTCACGTGTCACCATTGCGTTGGTTCAGAGTTTCCATCAAAGTGGAGTACAGAAACCAGTGGTGCGCAAAGGCATGTTGGTGCATATCTGTCCTTGGTGTTGAGCGTGCTCCTTGTATTTTTGTAGATGAACGCATGAGATGAACAATGTAAAGTTATCACAATATTATTCTGGAAGAAATATTTCGTAATTATTCTGATGTAGTGTCAGATTGTTGTACAGCAGGAATAAACGCTAAACGAGGTGTGGACTATCTAACATGTACAAAGTCCTGTTCCACAGTCCTGCAGACACTTTAAATGAATCTATCCAGTAAGACTAACTAGCAATCTAAAATCTACCACTCGAAATATTGCATTTCAACTTTAAATATTTTATGAACTACATTAGAATACTAATTTAATTATTAAGGAAGTTTTTATTTTTATCCTTGCATAAGTTCATAGAGAAACGGTTCTTGAACAGCTTTCATGGAAACAAAGCCGACACATTATCAGATCTAAAAAGATATCGAGGCACATTTCACAATAGTCAGGAAAAAACGTGATTTTTTCTTCAAGTTATAATAATTAACCTGACATTAATATCGCTATCAATGTACATTGTATAACAAGATTTATCTTATATAATTCTGATTATGTCTCTTTCTATTTGTATAATTATGTTACTAAACACTTTGGTTTATCCAGGAAGCCATACATATAACTGATCACTACTATATGATATTGGAACAGACACAATATTGATAAAAAATGATATATAGAAAAAAGACATACACCACATATCATCTTTCTCAATTATTCACCCTCCATGCATTAATCTCCCAACCCCAGGGCTCAACCCTACCGAGCACATACAAAGTGGGTAATAGAAGGTTTGACATTTATGTATACATATCACTTATAGTCAATGTAAGCTTTACGTTATGTGAATAACTTTGTACATAGTCTGAGACATATTTTATGTAGATGAATTATTTGCATTATTGCTTAATATTTTCTGATCGTGTTAACACCATCAAGAATTTATCAGAATTAACTTTGTGGGCTTTTCATATGTATACGCCAAGGACAAATTAAAGAACTGATTGATCTAGAGCTTTTCGTTACTAATCTTGACTAGGTGCATAGATCTCCGAGAATATATTGATCATGTGTGTCTAAATATAGATATTCTAATTTGTGATGATGTATGTTTAGACACGCTGTTTTTTACTCATAAGTCAACCCGTGTTCACTTCGTTGTTGATTTGTTTGGGCAAACATTATTTAAGTTTTAGTTATATTATAATATTTTCAATATGCTGTATTCTTCTTGGAAATGTTGTTTTCAATAAATGTATCGCTTCCACTATTTGTTTAGTTTTATATTATGTAAAAAGAAGTCTAACTTCAGCAAAACTTAAATTGTTTATTTAATTTATTTAAACCTCAACGTTTCGGCCATATTGGCCTTCATCAGGATCAATAAATATTAATATAAAAACAATAAACAGGAAATGACGTCATCAACGTCATGCGACGTCAATAACAACGTCAAAATATGACATACAATTTGTTTAGTACATTTGTATTGTTGTTTGTGTTTTTTGTTCGGACAGGAACGATGGTTAGGTGAACTGGGTCCGTATTCACAAAGCATCTTAAGTAATTTTTTAACTTAAGTTATATTTTTCCTTAAATTTGACTTTTTCCTTAACTCTTTTGTACCAATATAAAGGAGGAAATCACAATAATATGATTTAATCTTTGTTCTAAAGATGCCAATTATGAAAATGATAATTCATTTTCACACTTTTGATGACTGGTTTACACACTTTTACCATGAAAAAAAATTACACTTAAGTAAAAATTTCGATTTAAGTTAAAGAAAATCTTAAGATGTTTTGTGAATACGCCCCCTGTGCACCTCATATGACTCTGACTGTTGAAAAGGGGCGTAAACCCCAAACAAACATCAACATCCACTTGGGTTCTTTATTAGCTTCAGTTAAAATCAGAATAGAGAAAAATGACCGGTTCTTATTTCCTGCTCCTGTTTACGAATGATCGTGAACAATGGCCCACTGTTAAGGCATGCGTAGAAAGAATTTCTGGAATTGGAGATGCATGTATAATGTCAAACTTGTGAACAATGGCCACTATTGTGAAAAATACATCATGGCCTTTCTTGATAGGCGGTCTTCATTCGGAGGTCATTTTATACTTAATACTCAATTACTGTTTTTCAAATAATGGCTTTTGTTCATATGGTGGCTTCTATTCGGAGATGGCCGCTAACACAGGTTTGACTGTATATGTACAAATCGTTTGATTTCATAAATGATAATTTCATGCTCCACCAGCCAATAAAGATGCACGCTGTTTGTCAGGCAGAAAACAATAGGAAGCTACTTTGATTTCTTACTTGTTACAATGTAATAATACTGCGTTAAGCATACTTAATTTACCCATCAGTCGCTCTGATGCTACGGTTCTTACGTAGACAACCCCAGCCTTCTACTGACATGGGCAATATAGCTGACTCTCGAAAAAGCATAAGAACGGAAGGGAGATCATATTGGAGAAAAGTGTTCATGTTGGCTAGACAATGTCGGCTGGTAAAATAACAAACACATTTGCCACCAAAGACCAAGACAACTGCATGTCAGTTTACACAGAAGTTCTTAGTACTTGAAAATTGCCGAAATAATTTGAAATGATTTTAAAATATCTAAACAATTTGCAAGTACGGTCAAACCTGACAACATAGTCAATTTGGAATAGACAAAATCTTGCCTTTATTTAAAGGTGTCTTTATTCGGTGGTCATTTTGTTCTTAATTATTAAAAACTGACCTTTATTCACTGGATAACCTTAATTCACAGGTTTGACTGTATTTGCTAGTACTTCACGAGTAGCCTATGATTATTATGATGTAACGATTTATTTTCTAAATACCTTAAACACTTGTTGGAAGGATCATATGAATTCATAAATCGACACTTCTTTGTTCAAATCATTATTCATTGAGTCAGTATGTCCATATATGTACTATTCTTAAGAGCCAATTCGTGCTTTTGACTGTTGATGTATTTATATTATCACTCTATTCAAAGACCTAGGTCTTTGCTTATTTACAAAGTATTTTTGTCAGTATTTTAAACGGCCCATCTGAGAATTATCAAAATATAGTGCCACTGAAACTACAAATGTATGAAATTGTACAACAGGAAAATAGTGTCTAACTTATCGGATGTAGATTATTTTAGTTTTTAATTTTCACTGTACCCTAGATGTATTGTTCATTACGGAATCTACATTACTTATATATATATACCGGACAGAATGCATCGAGTAAGTTGACATGCTGTTTAGTTTCGGTCTAAACTGGTACCCGTTGACTCGTGTGTACAAAGCCTTTGGTGCACTGCAACATGGAACGGGAACCAGTTTAGTTTCGGTCTTGTCTAACAGGACCGCATATTCAATTTTAGAACGTCGCGTTGTAAGCTTAATAATGGCTGCTCCCTAGCGCAAATTATGTTCGGCATTAATTCTCCCGTATTGAAGTTACACGCCGTATTGAAGTCACACTGAATAATGCATGAGGGGGCGTTTACATTCATGTGGAGAGGCGCGATCTAACGTGTGCTGTTTCTGTAGCAATTACTTCGCTTACTATATCAACCACGCGAATATGATTCGCCGGTGTATTCGGTGCTTGAAATGCCAGGAATGTTTTGTATTCACTTTTGACTCACACGGTCAATTTTGATCACGAAAAAAAATCCAAAAAATGTTTCCATGTTATTGCAATGCAGTACAAAATATTTAATTAATATATTTTTCGTTTGAAAAATCTTCAATAGCGAGTTTAAAACATCTTTTAAGGCAGTAAAAGTATACATTTTCTGTTAGCGTGTTGTGTTGCCCATACGTTGCACCATATATGAATTAAATATTTTGTACTGCATTGCAATAACATGGACGTTTATAACACGCGTTGGAAAATTTGAATTGTCGAAGTTCTTTCCCTTCTATATATATATATGGGTTACATGGAATTTTTTTTTCGTGACAAACCCTTTTGATTTTGATAACGTGTTTTAAAAAGTAGCATATATGTATACACCTCTTTTTACTTTTATGTTGTTAAGTTTTATATTGGGTTATTCTTTGAAGATTAGATATATGTCCGTTCAAAAGATTTTTTATTATGCTATATATTAAAGTTCGTTCTTTCGGCTGCATTGCACGGGAGGTTTGTAACTGGATGTCTACCATTAAAACTTATAAAAGTAAAATGTATCAAATTAAGACACATTCCCTTACTGGAGGTCCGTTTTGTTTGTTTGTTTCATCTGGTTTTACGCCTTTTTCAACATTATTTCAGTCACATCGTGCGGGCAGTTATCCTAAACCAGCTCTTCTGGACTTCATTTAGGCCTTAACCAGTACTAACCACATTATATTCGTAAGCTTCTGCCAAGCTACCCCACATAATTTAGAGGTGGGCGACAATTTAACATAGGATGTAATATCTTCAGTCAAATTTGTCACGGACAGTGTAAGCCTTGCCCGGGGTTAAAACTCACAACCTCTCGACCATCAGACAAACGCTCTAACCACTGACTCGCGGCTAGCCGGGCGGGCTCTGTCAGTTTTAAACAGGAGAATATATTGAATTTAGTAGATGTGCATTTTAAACAGTATAACATATTCTAAATTTTAAGTCACCTACTTTCACTGGATATCAATTGAAAATATGTTAAATTAAGTCACCTACCTTCACTGGATGTCCAATTTTAAACAATAAAATATATTAATTATGTTACCTACCCCTACTGGATGTCCATTTTAACAAGGACTTATATACATCGCCGATCGCGAACGATATCGTTTGAGCTATTTTTAGCAGTTGCGAATCCATGTATGTATATAAGTCCTTGATTTTAAACAATAAAATATATTAAATCACTCGCATGAGATATAAACATACATGTATATATATATTTATTTATTTAAACTTCATTAGGCCAAAAGACCCATGTGAATGATTACATACATCAAAATATATACACGTGACAATGACAAATGAAATCTTTTACAAATAAAGTACACAGTAATGAAAAAACAGTAAGGACATATTGATAAACATGCTTTATAAACAAAGATTGGTATCGATAACTGCATGATGAAAACTTTTCACTATCATGATTAACTATATATATGTGGAATGGTGAACAAAATTATACATAAACAAAGATTATATTTTAAAAGTTGTTATTAAAGTAGTATGCGACCTTTCCCAGACGTCATGGGTCAAAAATCGAATTTTAAAAAATAAAACGAAAAAAATCGAAGAACATGCTATATACTATCATTGTGCAAAATTTCAGAACAATCGGAGAAAAATTGATTTTTGATCAAGGATCGAATACTATCTTAATGATAAACTGTGTTTTTAGGTTAGTGCAGGCTAACATTAATATGAAAGAAGTTGCAATGTCGTATTATCTTTGTTTGATGATGATGTCCGAGTGCAAGGTAAAGTTATGTTGGTTGGCGATTGTACAGAACGCACAAATTGGAAATGGTGATAGAAAAGGTTATAAAATTATAGTCTTATGAATTTATGAGGCCTTGAAAAAGTATGCAATAATTCTGAAGAATAAACGAATCCTTTCCGATAGCGTTTATGTCCTTTCATTCCTATCAGCCGAGTGCGTGCACTGTCGGTTGTAAATTATCCACAAACTGATTTTTTAAAATATATATTGTAATACTACTTGGCCAAAATACTTTTTTTTCTATGAAAAATGAAATGACATAAAAATTTTTTGAAAAAATAATCAATTAAGAATATACGTATAACCGTACGTCAAAACACTAAAATTAGAAATGAGAGATAATCAAATAAATGCCTTACAGCATACAAATCAAAGAACGAATTCTGACAATTCATGGTATGGTAGGGATAAAAATCCAAATCAATCAGAAAATTTCATGCCTGACAGATCAAGATATGATCAGTTCGCATACCAAAAGCCAAAGGTTATCAGACGATATACCGTTAACCCGCAATTGACCGCTAATGAGTCAGTTTGTAAGAAATGTGGTTTGAACGGGTGTAATTCTTCGAACAGGGGTCCGGCTTACGGTTAACATTGTCATTTTTGTGGCAGAATTGGCCATTTCAGATCGCAATGTTTTAGCAGTAAAAAGTGATGGGGTTCAGTCAATACATGTCCGAGAATACAGGAAAGAAAAAGTAGGAAACGTGACGTTAAAAATAACAAATCAAAGGTTAAGAAACATCATACAATCAATTGTTTAACAAAAATTACGGAAAATTTATTACCAGTTCAGTTACTTGACATGAATATACATGCATTGTTAGATACCGGCAGTTCTATTTCTTGTATACAATATAAGTTTTTGAAAAATAATGAATTAAGAAATATTCAAATTAAACCAACTAGAATTAGATTTAAAACAGCTTTAGAAGGTCATCCTAATGAGATAAGAGGTTTAATTAAATGTCCAGTCAAAATAGGTAATGCGATATATCACCATGAATATTTCGTTATTGACGAGTTGATTAAACCAACCATTCTAGGCGTAGATTTTTTCCAAAAATACAATGCTTTCATAAACTTCAAGACAAATGAATTCAAAATTAATAAAGCCGTCATAGCTTCAATTGAGCCTCAATGGCAAAATTCTTTACGCACTAATAAATCAATTAAATTATCACCAAATTCTATGAGAAGATTGTTCAAGTCGATTATTATTCGGAAAATTACAAGCTTGGTGAGTAATATTTCGCCCCGGAGCAAAATTCCTTTTTTCTAGAGATCAGTCCGAGTTTTTGATTATAAGCCATAAGACGTATTTTCCGGAGCTCGCTTCATTTTTAAGAATATTTAGAATAATAATCGACTTGAACAATTTTCTCTGAAACTTGCGAACAGTGAAGGATATTATTAGCTTATTTAGTTTTACTGGATGATAAGAATATTTATTACTACAATTTATCAATGGAACAATATTAATTAATAAACATTAGTTAAACTAGTGAATGGCGTTGTTCTTGATTATTATAATTTGACAGGATCCCGTTTCCCCACGGTGAAATTATGCAGTTATATCAGTCACCTACGACTGTTATAAACATGTATATATGTAACCATTAAGCAACGGTTATATCTATGGAAGGGAATATCCGCCAGTACATTCATGCTGTTAAATGACAATGTTATGTTATTTACTTGCATATGCGTTCTTCTACTTGACAACTGCATTTTGGTTTCTTACAAGTGCTTGCTACGTTATTCATGTTTCATATTACTTGATGCTAAGTGGACACTCCCTTCATATATATCGTTCATTCTTGCATGCAATTTACAACTGCGTTATGCCTTCTTTATCTTGAAATGTTTATTCACACTATTTCTAACTGCTATTGTTACTGCTTTTTGGATTCAACATTATTCTTGTTGAAGCATGACATTACAATGGTACATGAAGTACATGACTGGGAACCAATAAAACTTTTAGCTTCTTGCGCAAATTACTATACACGGGAGACAACTCCGGACATCAAATTTACAAGTCCGGAATTTTCCGTGGTTTAACGGTGCGATAGTAAAAACTTCAATGTTTACGGAAGTGTATATCAATGACACATGTTGATATCGAGCTGTCTCGTCGGTCTCGACGATAATGTCAGTGGCAGTGTGTTAGAAATGGTTTCTGTTACATCCAATCAACCAACCGAGATCGGCGAGAACATAACATTTTGTTGAATGTTGAAGAAACTGTGCTACGACGAGGCAGTACGGCAATGTTTTTCTGAACATCATTTCAGACAGGTCTAAATACAACTACCTGTTTCAGGTGAATATTTTAGTAGATCTACATAAACATTATTTACTCCTATATTTACCGTGTTACTTCTCATTAACTCAGGTCTGTCTGGAGCAAATTCAGGTTCGGGGCTTATTTTAGATTTTTTTAGACGGGGGGGGGGGGGGTAAATTGCAGTATTTGATTATAGACAGCAGTAAAGGATCTGGTTCTTATTCATGAAGACTGTGTTTCGCATCTTTGAACCTGTATGTAACGGTCTATTGACTGTTTGAAATGTAGGGGTGTGGTATATTGTCTAATTGGTAATGCATCTGACTTGCAAGCAGGAGGTCGTGGGTTTGAGCCCCGCATCAGGAACATTAAATTTTAATTTAAATTTCCTCCTATTACATTTGGTGCTGTGACTAGGATGAGACTAGCACCTAGGGTGAAGCAAAGGCTAGCTTAGTTAGTCAAAAGAACCTATAGTTGTCGCAATTAATTACTTTGAATAAAAAGGAAGGAGGAATGTAGCTGTGTGGTATATTGTATTAAATTTTATAAATTGGCTGAGATATTCACAGCCTGATTAGCTCCGAGTTAGTAGAGCATCTGACATGCAAGTAGGAGGTTGCGTGTTCGAGTCCCGCATTGGGTACTACATTATTTTCCTCCTCCCCATTACAGAAATAATTGCATATGTGAAAATATGTTTGGTATCAAGAATAATATTATGGGGATGATTAACTTTTCAATTACCTACAGCCTAACATACTTCTTTTGATGATATTTATAAAATAAACCTAATTAATGTCAATGGTCTTCAATTTTCAGTCAATATTGGCAATGGTTGGACTACTCACAGTGGTACATGTACAGTCAATCAGCCTGGACAGAAGACTTTTAGCTAGTGTGTGTTTTTGGTTGTGGAGCTAATGAGTTTATACTCAATGATATGTTGGCCAGACTGGTACACGAAGATATCGCAAATGGGTTTTCTCAAAAAGTGGCTTTCCTGACAAAATTGTTGCTACAGAGGTGGAAGTTAGTAATAAAACATAATAAACATTACATAGGTATTATATATACCGTATATGTAATATTAAGATGGAAGTATATATATATTTATATGCAGAAGTTATATTCTGACATATTATTCACATCACAGGACCTGCAGAATTTTGTGACTCATAGAATATTTAGGAAAAGATACACATGCATTCCATCTATAGGTTGTTTGTGACAGCACATTGCCATAATGACTTACAAGTATCTGTTGTTGTTTTTTGTTTATAAAATATGTGTGCAATTGAAAATATAATTTGCATAAATTATTAAATCTTATACTACTAAGCTCTACTATTAAGCTCTCGTTATGATGTAAAAAGTATTTAACTAGATTTTTTTCAATATACAAATTACAATGTATTAATAAACTGGCATACATTTAAAGAAAATATACATATATTACAAGAAACATGTCTATAGCCATGTTAGACATATTATATAAAGGATAACACAAAAAAGTTAAAATAAACCTTTATTTCCATTTTGGTCAACAGCTATACATAGCTAATGTTTAAATGAATAAATAAATTTTGTATCCGTGATCCTTAGAATAAAGTAAAGAGTTACATCTAGGAAGATATTTAATTTTCATGTATATCAGAAGTTATAAATCACACTATATTCACAGACAAATTGCATATTAGTGTAATATTGAAAGAAATTTTAGAACTGAGCAAATTTAAAGTTGAAGCTATATTTTATGTTTTTAGCTCACCAGAGCACGAATGTGCTCAGGGTGAGCTTTTGTGATCACCCTGCGTCCATCGTGCGTCGTGTGCCGTGCGTCGTTACGTGGCGTCCATGTTTACTAAAAACAACATCTCCTCCTACACCGCTATGCCGATTGCAACCAAACTTTGCTGGAATGATCCTTGGGTGGTCCCCTTTCAAAGTTGTTCAAAAAATTAAATTTCATTAAAAACTCTGGTTGCTATGGCAACAAATAGAAAAAACTTAAAAAATCTTCTTGTCCGAAACCACAGGGCCTAGAGCTGAGATATTTGGTATGTAGCATTGTCTAATGGAACTCTACAAAGTTTGTTCAAATTATTCCCCTGGGGTCAAAATTGGCTCCGCCCCGGGGGTAACTTGATTTTACATAGACTTATATAGGAAATTTAAAAAATCTTCTTGTCAAAAACTACAATGCCTAGAGCTTTGATATTTGGTGTGAAGCATAGTCTAGTGGACCTCTACCAAGTTTGTTCAAATTATTGCCCTAGGGTCAAAATTGGCCCCGCCCCGGGGGTGACTTGATTTATATAGACTTATATAGTAAAATTTAAAAAATCTTCTTCTCCGAAACCACAAGGCCTAGAGCTTAGATATTTGGTATGTAGCATTATCTAGTGGACCTCTACCAAGTTTGTTCAAATTATTGCCCTAGGGTCAAAATTGGCCCTGCCCTGGGGTTTATTCTATTTTATATAGGAAAATTTAAAAAATCTTCTTCTCCGAAACCACAAGGCCTAGAGCTAAGATATTTGGTATGTAGCATTGTCTAGTGGACCTCTACCAAGTTTGTTCAAATTATTGCCCTAGGTTCAAAATTGGCCCCACCCCGGGGGTCACTTGATTTATATAGACTTATATAGGAAAATTTAAAAAATCTTCTTCTCCGAAACCACAAGGCCTAGAGCTAAGATATTTGGTATGTAGCATTATCTAGTGGACCTCTACCAAGTTTGTTCAAATTATTGCCCTAGGGTCAAAATTGGGCCTGCCCTGGGGTTTATTCTATTTTATATAGGAAAATTTAAAAAATCTTCTTCTCCAAAACCACAAGGCCTAGAGCTAAGATATTTGGTATGTAGCATTGTCTAGTGGACCTCTACCAAGTTTGTTCAAATTATTGCGCTAGGGTCAAAATTGGCTCCGCCCTGGGGTCACTTGATTTATAAAGACTTATATAGTAAAATTTAAAAAATCTTCTTCTCCGAAACCACAAGGCCTAGAGCTTAGATATTTGGTATGTAGCATTATCTAGTGGACCTCTACCAAGTTTGTTCAAATTATTGCCCTAGGGTCAAAATTGGCCCTGCCCTGGGGTTTATTCTATTTTATATAGGAAATTTTAAAAAATCTTCTTCTCCAAAACCACAAGGCCTAGAGCTAAGATATTTGGTATGTAGCATTGTCTAGTGGACCTCTACCAAGTTTGTTCAAATTATTGCCCTAGGGTCAAAATTGGCCCCACCCTGGGGGTCACTTGATTTATATAGACTTATATAGTAAAATTTAAAAAATCTTCTTCTCCGAAACCACAAGGCCTAGAGCTAAGATATTTGGTATCCAGCTTTGTCTAATAGACCTCTTTTAAATCTGTTCATATAATGGCCATGGGATAAAAAACGGCCCAGATGGGTATCTTGATCTTACTTGGACTCGTATAGAAAACTTCAACAATGTTAATCACCAAATGACCTTTTCTCCTGGTGAGCATTTATAGGGCCATCATGGCCCTCTTGTTTCTAAGAAGTTGACTTATTTGATGTAAATGCAAATCCATGATAATAAGTAATACATGTGAATTGATTATTCATCATTTGTAAGCATCAGCCTATTTAGTGTCAAAGTAATTTCTAAATTGTTTTGTAAAGATATTTTTGTATTTGAATTGATCACTATTCTAGGTTCTTCATGTTAATTATTACTTAATAATAAATGCAAATTTTCAGTCAATATTGTCAATTGTACAAATGTTAAATATCTAGATACTGTCAAACCTCCGAATAAAGGTCACCTTGTGAATAAAAGGTCATTCTTTCTAAACCGTCATTTATCATTTAGAACAAAATAATTCCTGAATAAGAGCCATCTGTCAATATAGGCCAAATTTTCTATTTCCCAAGGATGGCCTTCAAAGTCTTGACTGTAGTCCAAAATACATGTTCCTGTAATGACTAATTAATTCACCTCACTTCAATTTTTTGAAGTATTTTAATTTCATTAAGTCTCATTTTTAACAGTGAAGCATTGGAAGACATGTGCAATTATTATTATGGTTGTCAGTTATATTTCAATTAGTTGTACTAATTGACAATAATGAAATATGTTTATTGTTAAAACTGAGACATGATTCAATTGGTTACTGAATTTATTGTTTACAGAAATACATAAATAAACATTATAATAAATAGACAAATGAAAAAAATGATAATTGTTGTATTTTATCTATCCTTTGATTCAAGTAGGATGACTAGTGTTTTCAAGGTAGACACACACCTTAATTGTGTCCTAAGCTATCCTCACATTGTGCATATGTCTATGTTCTTCTTGAAATATCTCAAACAATCTAGGGGTGTCATCATCAAAGCTATATGGGTGGTCCTTTCATTTAACTCAGGGGAAAAAGTATACTGGCTGCTCATCCTTTAACGCATCTTTCTCATTGATTTGAGAAGAATCAACAATTGCGCGGATACCCTTGGTGAAGTTGTGATAGAAGACACAACTGAGGTAGAAATAAATGTTGGATCACTAGCAAACATATCCTCCATGCATCAAAATACCTCCATATCTGTCAACTCTCACCAGCTTGTTTTTTTCTTTAATGTTTTATACCTGCAATAAAATAAACAGACACATTCAAATACCAACATTTATGTTTATCCATACTGTAATGGCACTGTTTGTGATAAGTGATATTTAGATCATTTTTGTGTGGTACAAAATGAAACACAATATCTAAATACAGGGAGCAATACAGAAACCTGATGGGAATGGGATATACTATACAGTCACTTGTACCCAACTGTACTGATATATGAATAACAGAAATGAATGTTGATGCAAATGAAAAATTTAAAACTGTTCTTTTTAGTGTAGGTCTTTCATATTGAACATTGATTGCTTAAAACAAAATGACATCCAAATAAATGCCATGCACTTGGTAATTAACAATTATGTATTTTCCAAGGATAGCCTTTGTTCACAGGTTTAACTGTATATGAACAGGTATGCTATATAACATTGTTATATACCGGTAGATCCCTGATAGAAATAAAATTCTCCTCACACAACAGCAATAACTAAAACATAATTTCACATGACAGAGTACACAATAACTGTTATTTTAGGATAAAACTTACTCTGGACTTACCTTCACCTCCACCAATATAGTATCTGCTGCTTTTGAAACGATGTATTGACATCGATGAAGAATGGCTACAAATTCTACAGTAACATTTTTTGTCCCGTTTCGCTCAACTTACACTAATTCGTCGAGTAGTTTTTTGTGTACGCACCGTGCGTGGTTGACCTTTTTACGGAAACTGCCGAAAAAATCTGGTTCCCAGTATTGTATGAATTGAATATTACAAATGCATTCGTCTAAGTTCATGCTAGCTGCTGCTTAGTGCTAATTGGTTTCGCCTTGCTGAACTTGCAATCATTGATGTTAACATGCATGTGTCGGTATAATAATAATGAATATAATAGATGCATTTGTCATTTACACGCAAGAATATGTAATTTATATACATAGAGTAAGGATAGAATCAAGCCACGTGCCACTTACTGATGGAAAGAAGCATAAAGGCACACGGCAGTTGCAGTTAGTGTAAAACGAATGAAACAAGACAAGATGCAATTGTCATTTAACAATATGCATGTAACAAGACAAGATGCAATTGTCATTTAACAGCATGCATGTACTGGCGGATATTCCCTTCCATAATATCCGCGTCCTTTCCGAGCATGTCAAGTCCTCAAAGTTCCGATCAGTCAAATGAGTGCACTTAATATAAGTATTCACAAAATGCTTTGAAATGCAGATTTTTACACAATTTTGTCAAATACGTATTTTCATTAAAAAACGAAATGATAAAGAAATATTTTGAAAAAATGCATTAACTAAAAATTAACGAGCCCTTTCCGGTATCAAGTCATACCTACAAAATTAATATTACAAAAAATCTATAATTAAAAAAAAAAAGAATTACGATTTATGTAGACATGAAGGGGTATAAAGAAATAGGATCATTCATTACAAGTACAATGTGCATTTAGCCAATAAATGCCTAACAACTCAGCAGTTCATCTACATCACTTTATAAACGGTACACAAGGGAATCAATTCGTGTATATTTGTTGTGCTAGATTAGCTTCCCTTTAAATGGTAAAATTTTATTTAGGATATTACACTAGAAAATACTAGAAAATTGTTAATTATATATATACACTTTTATATCATAATATGTTGATCATTTACAGATATAAATGTTGACAGATGTTTACAGTACAACCTCTCAAGAGAGGCCCTCTCTTGAGCATCCCCCTCCCTTCAATGACTGCATGATTTTCCCCACTATATATCAATTTAACCTTTCTAAAGCATCAGCCTCTCTACAACAACATAACCACCAAAGGGTGTTGCTTCGGAGAGATTATACTGAATCTAAATACATGTATTCACACAGTGGGTCGGAACATGTGTTATCAAGATGCATGACATGCTTACAGGTGGACATCCATAGGATGATAGTCGATCATGATTGCATGTTACGAGTGCGCAAACGGCATACAAACCTAAAAAGCGTACGTGGGGCCATTTTAAAAGTGGGATCTGTTACAATCGGAGTTTGTCATGTCAGTACACAGTAAAACGTCACTCGAATGACACACAAGCAATCGAACCATGTATTTTTGTGTCCCCCAGACAACAATTTTAAGAGGAGTCAATGTTGTCAATATCCCAGGAAATGCCAATGCTCAGCGTTACATCAATTTTTGAAACAACTCACTGATATTATTCATGCAACATAACGGACCTAGCATTTTTCAGCACGACAATGCAAGATTCTCACACGGCGCATATAACCACAAAATCCATTGTTCAGAATAACGTTAACGTCTTCCCGGGGCTTGGTCCGCTTTATCCCGGACATGAACCCCATAGAATACACAGAATGGGATGAATAATTGGATCGAAAGGCCTGGTCCAGTCTTCAAATTGATACCATAATTAAATGACCTCCAAAATGCACTACTGTTAGAATAGCAACGTATTCCTAACGCGCTCATACAACGCTATACTATACTTGTATATATATTTTCTGATATGACTATTTTGCAGGACCAGACGGTTCAGCTACCCATGGACCAAATGCTGTAATCAGTATGTTAGATCATGCTCTAACGTTTTACTCACATGGTGAAAACCATATATCTATTCATTGTGATAACTGTGGAGGTAAGTAAGCCATTTTGTTTACATAACAGTTTGTTGGTGTTAGAACTATGTGATACAATTTGATTAATGTCCGACTTTCTTTGCTACCAGGGGACCATGAAATCACTCATTGACACATGTTCATAAATCAGTTTTTTTACTACTTGAAGTACATAAACAGTATGAAGAAAATAGATGCAAAAATACAAGTACATGTATACACACAATCAAGTAACAGAACAGTTGAACTACATATCAATATTGTTATCTATTAAGACCGACTTCAAATTAAGACCACTTCATGGCGGTCCGAAGGGTTGTCTTAATAGAGGAACTTCACTGTAGTATACTATATGGGAAATTGAAAATAAACATACTCAATGTACCTTTTTACATAGCCCCATTCTTTCTAACCTCAAGCTTATAATATAATAATACTGGTCTTTCTTTATCAATGTAGTTTAACCTGTCATAACATGAAATCTTTCAGGGCAAAATAAGAACAGATTTATGTTTGCATATTTGAGTTGGAGAACTATTCAAGGGCTGCATGACGGTATTGATCTTCATATGCAAGTGTCCGGTCATATAAGGTTAGTGAAATAAACTTAAACATCACTTTCATGGCATACATGTCATGATCCATTTGCAAATTAAAATGCTAGATCTGAATAAACGATGTTTTTCACCTAAAATGACCATGGTTAAAAACTGTTAAAGAATGCACATGTATATAACTTTCTGTATCATTTCCTAAAATATTAATCAAAGCTAAAATTGCTGTAAACTGTTGAACTTAAATAATTATACCATCATCTTAGTGATACAAAATATGAACGGAATACATGACACATTTCATTCATTACAATCCTAATGTAATATCAGGTGCTGCATGTGTTGATGGTTGCTTTGGTTTCGTCAAGAAGTTACATCGATGTGGACTCACTAAAAGAACTAGCTTCTGTAGTAAACCTATCCCAATAATGACAATGAGCCAACGTGGGTGTGGAGAGATTGGAAGAGTTTCCTTTCATTAACATTCAAACCGTTGAAAGGTATCCAAGGTAACAATACTGTATTAGTTCATATTTAGCAATAAAACTTCGTATTGTAATGTTTGTCGTGTTAAATTAGTATTAATTTTAACAATAAATACGAGATCCATAAATATTGTTAGGAGATGACATTGTTTACGTACGAGTAAACAAGTCTGAAGAGTACGCGTATGGTGATATTTAGTGTGTTTAGAAGTACATCTTTTTAAAGTATTGAAATTATGATTCACATGTCGTTAAATAGTAATATGACTGTCAACAAGTACTATTCTTATTCTTATCAAATCAATGTCAGGTAATTTAACATATTTATATATCAGGTTATCATCACTTCTACTTAACGAAGACTGAGCCTGGCTCTGTGTTGGATAAAGCCTGTGTTAATGACACAGTCCTTGAGAGGAAAATGATCATGGCCACAGGAGCACAAGTTGACACTGCGACACGCCCAACGATTTGTCAGCCAGCAAAGATGTCATTTGAACGCCAGAGATATCTGTATAAGACTGTCAGACCGCTTGTGAGGACAGAATGCCAGGATGTCACATGTCCAAGGCCTGATGAACTTTTAAATATACATGTATGGATATTGTGTAAAATGATTTTCACAAAGTGATAAATCAAAATAATTGTCCATTGCTTTCTTCTTATGTTTTTTTTATACCAATAACTCTCAGTATATCAACCCAGATGAAGCATAACTATGCAAATGTTCACCCTAACGCTTTGAACCAATTATGCATTCTGATATGTTTATATAATTTATTTTTGAACGGCTACATAAATTGTGGAAGTTTTATTATAGGTTAACACAACTGTAGTTCTACTTGTAGTTTGATAGATGTATGTTCTGCTTGGTGTAAATAGAATGTTTTAGAAATCTATCATCTGCCTAACACAAAATGATATTACATTATATATTGATACTGTACAATAAGTTACAAATTTAAAGCATTTAATAACGAAAATATCCCTGGGAAACGTTATTTTAGAAGTACTCGTACGTTAGTCTGGACGTAACGTCAACGTCATGACGTTAAAAAAGTATGTTCAAATTCTGACGGTGCTTCGTTTGTTCTTAATATAAAAAAGTAACTATTCGACGGAAATCAAAACAAAAAATACGAAAATAAAGACAAAAGATTGAACTTTACTATCTGGTGTAAAACACATTTTCGATAAAAATTGACATAAGACACATTTTTGCATGGCATGGCCCATACTAGTATGTAAATTCAATGATGCGACGCATTCTGCAATGCATTCTAAAAAAATGAGGTCACACTGAATAATGATGATTTTAAAGTATGCAGTCAGTAATTTCTTGTTTCCAAATGCTGTGTGATCATTTTAAATTTTCAGAAATTTTCATTCAGATCCTTTTAAGCCCCATTAGCATTTTGGATGTTAAAATTAAAGTAGGTCTTATTTTACTTAGAAAGATATATTTTCAGTGAAATTGACTGATTTTCATCCAATAAATTACACAGATACAACGAAAACAATTATGACACTGAAGCTTCGAAGACAGAAGAAATAACCCCTAATATAAACTAATCAACAAAATATAAACTTTTGAATTCTATGTAATTATAAAGTTCTCACTTTGGGTCAGTATATATACATATATGTAGACGGTTATGTGTATCAGGTGGTATGTTTCAATAAATTCGAATAAATCAGTTGATAAAAGTCGGCTTGATGATCGAGTTTTCTAAAGACGAGGGTACCTTTACAGTCAGTGTAAAACCCTATCCTTATACAAAAGGTAAATGTAAGAACCGGTTCTCAGACACGACATTAGAATGAGATCCTACCTAAGACGAATAAAATCTGACATGAAAGGATTTGAGTACTGAAATATGCGAGCTAAGATTTGAGTGCTGATATATTTGAGTGCGGAGAGTTTAGTGTCAGGATTTGAGTACTGAGATTTGAGAGCTATAAGGTTTGAGTGCCGAGAGTATAGAGCCAGGATCTGAGTGTGGAATGCTTAGAGTCAGGAAATGAGTGCTAAACTTTGAGAGCTAGGATTTGAGTGCTGAGATCTGAGAGCTAAGATATGCATGAGTGCAGTGATTTGACAGCTAGGGCTTGAGTGCTGAGACTTGAGTGTGGAGAGTTTAGAGTCAGGCTTTGAGTACTGAGATTTGAGTGTGAAGAGTTTACAGTCAGGATTTGAGTACTGAGATTTGAGTGTGGAGAGTTTAGAGTCAGGATTTGAGTACTGAGATTTGAGTGTGGAGAGTTTAGAGTCAGGAATTGAGTACTGAGATTTAAGTGTGGACAGTTTAGAGTCAGGATTTGAGTACTGAGATTTGAGAGCTAGGGTTTGAGTGCAGAGTGTTTAAATCTGGAGATTTGAATGTTCGAGATTCAAGCTGTTTGGATTTGAGAATGGTTATTTTACAATTCATACAGTTGAATGCTACTGCTTCTCTGTAAACACACAAGCACATTTACCGAATATAAACACGTATCACGTGACATTGATTTTGTACTATAATCGGTAATTTCATCTACTACATTGTACAAACATTTTTTCTTAATTGTTCACTCTATAAGCGAGGAATAGCACGTTGAGAAAGTTTGTATCAGCAAGATCATAAACACACACACACACACACACACACACACATGTCTCTGTCTGTGTCATATTTAGATTTCATTTCATCCGTCATAATTGCCTGAGGAAGAAATATTTATTGAAAATTTGCGTTCGGGTCTATTCTGAAGTTTAATGTCTTCACGGCCAACATAGTTCGAATTGGTTATAACTATATGGAAACGAAATCATACACGATTGAAGAGAAATTACGGTTTAGTTACTCTGCAAACTGGTTGCATTTGACTCTAAACTCAAACGATTTTTTATGAATCATATATTTATAGATGAAGCTCGTGAACTGATTTCTGTACAGATTGACAAACATCATATACCACAAGCTTTTACTATTCCTAGAAAGATTATCGAGACAAAAAACTTGAGACGGGTTATCCTTGAAATATTAAATGAACTATAGGGCCCGTATTTATAAAACATCTCAATTATGTTTTAAAACTTGGTAAAAAATAGCGAAATCAAATATAAGTTTTTCAGAACGGGCTTCAGAAATATCTTAGTTAAGAACATTCTTAATTCAACAAGAAATGTCTTTAAAAAGACAGTCGCGAAGCCGGTTACTTTAATGTTATTTAGACTGTTGAAACCAAAAGTAAACTTTTTAGCATGATTGAATTCTTCGAAACATTGGTGATGAATTATGAATAGACTTATCAATAACGTGCAATATATTTAGAATCTAGTTCCCTCTGTTTATCTGTCCAGTTGGTGATTCGGTATTTATGATAACGTTTTAGCTACTAGTATCTTCAAATAAGTCGATATTCAAGTTGTCTGAAAATAAAGCTAATATCATTTATGAATAACACTTAGATATTTCTCAAATTTAAGTACTAAATGATCAGATTTACGATATTTCAGTAAAAAAATTAAAGAAATCTTAAATTAAGAAGTTTTATAAATACGGCCTCGGTATATTAACGTTAAATTCGGTTGTAATTCTGTAACACTTTTGCAACGGTCTTATCGTTAAATGAAACGAAAAACATTATGTTTGTTTCTGGTTAAGTACTCATTATAACTAAGGTTGATAGGTCGGTGCTTTGTTGCGCCATTAAAAGCGTGTGGAAAATGTGAGAAAATTGGTGTGCTGTTCCTCCAGCCCAATGAAAATATCTAGGGTCGCGGGGAAAATTACGGTAGGTCCTGAAACAAACATTTTTAGGCCTAATGCACCAGTCAAATTTTCATGATATCACTTTCTATCACTATTCACTGATGTAAATGAGGCATGTGTGAGTAATCATTGAGACATTTCAAAGTACTGACTGCAGTGCTGTCAAAGGCATATCGTATTGTTATTCATGTTGTCTGAGATGGATAGCAAGAACTTCCGATTCACGAAATGTTCGAGGGTTTAATTAACTAATTTGTAGATGCATTGTCGTTTCCATCCATTTCCGAACAATGGACGGTCCGACCCTTTTGTCAAGTCTGTAAAAAATGACTTAAATTGCGGATGCGTAATATTTGCTTTTGTTGCAATGAACGAATAAAAAAATTAATACTGATTAAAAAAATCACTATATATTTATTAATATGTTAACATCTTGATAAATAGTGTTTTTTTTATAATGTTTTATATATATATAATCTATTCATGATACAGTTACCTATGTATCAGAGCTGGGTTATTTAACGTTATATGGCTATGAGTTTTTGTGCATGTAATCTGTATAGGTAGGTAAGTAAGCATTGTATACTTGTTATTGTAGTTTCAATTCGGTTGTAAGTGCCCTAGGCTATGATAAATCCGTGTAACTTTAAACATACCACTACACGAAAAAAACGGTTTATCTGAAACACGAGCTTCTGTGTGAGCGTTTATAGGGATAAAGAAATTTCAGTCTCGACCAATCATATTTCTTAACAGCTGTTCAAGACAAGCTTGAGTGAATATGAAATCATTTTCGCGGGTAACCGCATTAGAGCCCAGTAAAACACAAGGAATGGACATGAAGATACGCGTTGACATTTTACATTTGGGTTTGGTTTTGTAAGGAAGTACGTGTTCCATAGGTATGTAATATTTATTTGTGACATGTATTTCGTTTTCCTAAAATATATTGAAACGTAAACACAAAGAAATACTCGTTTATTTGATTTGTATGTGTGTTGTACTATTTATTAGGTTGTGAATAAGCTTGTAAAATCAGTGACAATAATCATATATCTCTGGTAAAATTCATATTCTAACTGTTCACGTATTATTAGGTTTATCTAATTATTTTTCATTGACAAAGACAACTTGAATTCCAATTCTTGTAAACTACATGTAATTGTGTGTTACCGTGATGGGGTCTCTGGGTCAGTTTAGTAGGGTAGATGCATATTGATTGTTCAGTTTATGGTTAAGAATGAGCCTGTTCGATTAAAAACTATAGCTAGAATATTAGTCGCGCTCCTAGCTGCTAGCGCAGATTTACTGCCATCTTATCATAGTTGTTTATCGAACTCGCTCATTCTTGAACTTACCGGAAGTGGGATATTTTGTTTATATGCACAACGCACGAAACTTACCGCGGCGTTACCTGGTAATACATGTGACGTTAATGCGTCCTGAGGTTGGTTGTAATCATTGTCTTTGTTGGTTTATATATCGTTTTGTTATATTAGAATCTCAATCAATGTAATTATTGGCTTGCTTTTTGTTTGTAGTCTATTTTATTGATTCGTACCTTGTCTGTTTCGGTCTTATCCATTTCATACTTATCTGTCTCGTATTTACAGAAAGTGTCATTGTAACCTTCCACTTAACGTTACATTTATCTCTTTACAGTTACTTTATATCATCTCTGAATAGATAGAACGTACTTGTTTGTTGGTGTTTGGATTCCATAGATCTTTGTAAGTATGCACATGTATGTTAATTACCATGTTGAACATCTTTTAATAGTTTTATAATGTATACATAGTTCCCACATCTACCATATTTACCTCCTTTGGCGGTCATCTTTTTGAGCAAATTCAACAGACATTGGACATTGATAGAAGATATTTATATTTTTGTTGGATATTCTAAGTATAGGACATTCATATGTGACAACTACATTGTCTTAAACCTGATGTGTTTATGACATTGATAACTTCCTGATTAAGTTAACTTTTATCAAATGAGTTGTTTATTAGCCAATTTTCAGATTTTTTTATGAAGCGCATTAGAAATTTGTCAAGCAAGATGGCTGTCAAGGGTGGTAGATATTGTAGATGTGGGATCTATGTATTCTATTCTTTTCTATTAGAACTTTTTTTCTGATCCATTGAATTCATTATATATGATAGGTCATGTTATTTTGTAATAACAGGAGCAATTATAATGCAAATCATAATTTTACCCTCTTGAATCAAATGTCACCATGCCCTTGCCGGTCTTATGGCTGACATATTTGTTGACCATGTGCTTGACCTTGTCCCCTTGTACCATTGTATAGGTTTCGGTCAGTTATTTAATATTTAGTAGCTATTTGTTTATTCATTATCTTATTAATGAGTACATTAGTTGTCTCCCTTTTTTATATTGATTGGTATATTTATGATAATGAAAATTTAAAATATGGAAACCCTCAATGGCATATTGAAGTTATTGTTGGACATTGTAGTTTAAATTAATTTTGATATTATGATACATTATATTTTGGCAACTGGAATTAGCATAAGTTCAGGTGAGAATTATGGATACTTGTAAATCATCAAATATTACTTTTCTGATGCAGAAATGTACATTTAATCATTAGCTATTGATAAAAACTCAGTTGATTTAACTTATGTACTTTCAGTAATTGTTGAACAATACCACTTCTTTAGGATGCATAGCTAAAATGTCAGACGGCCATTTTGTCACTAATTCGAATTACCTTAATGTTACTTACAATAATTTGAAAGGTGTTTTGCTGTAATGTGGCTTGCAGTGGACTTGTAGCTTACCCAGGCATGCATGCATATGCTTGGAGGGACATGTCAATTCAAAGAATTCGCTTATTTTCACTTTGTTCATGAATGCATACACATGTTCCTTTATATTTTAACTTGTAATATTACAGAAGTAGCTACATTGAGAAGTCATACAGTTTCAACGATTGCCCATGAACTTGATTACATCATTGTGGAGAATGAAGATCATACTACATGAAGAGATAATCAGAAGAAGTTTATCAAGAACAAGTTGGAGGTAAGAGTTTTTTTTTGTCTATCCTGCCTTTCATCCATTCTCCTAATGTTTCCCAAACCTACTTTAATGTTTCACTCACTTAGTTTTTTCTCTTTTATTTTGTGTTTTTCTATTATTTTCAGTTCTTTTTCATTCACTTTAAATCTTTTTACTGATTTTTTCTTACTTTCTCATTCATTTAAAGTTTTCATTCACATACCTTGAGTTTTTAGTCATATTTCATGGACTCTATCCTAACCAGTAATAACTTATCGTCCTGCAAGGATTTGACAACTTCCTCACATACAGTATATAGTAAAAGTAACATTTTAAGTTTTTTCTCGCTTACATAGAGATTTCATTCAGTTACTGTAAGTCATTTTTCACTGACTTAAAGTGTTTTTGTTTCGCTTAAAGTTTGGCATTGAAACAGTACTTAGCAATTGTACGATGATCGGTAGTGCCCAACTGATCTGACCTACTACTATTATGTCTAAGCACTGTTTGTGAACGTCATTCTGAAAAGCACCTGTCTCCTCACTTCATTAGACAGTAGGCAGTTGCTTTAAATGGGAGATTGGATTGGGAGTCTATTACTGGTTCTCCCAGGAAAGATGGTTAGGTGAACTGTTTGCCTCATGTCACTCTTGACTGTTGAAATGGGGCGTTACACTCGATATATAAACAAACAAACAAAATCATCTCATCTTTTGTCTAATTCTCATTAATGTTTCCCAAACTTTAAGTTTTCACTCACTTAAAGTTTTTTCTCTCTTTTATTTAGTATTTTACCATTATTTTCAGGTCTTTTTCACTCACTTAAAGTTTTCTCTCTCTTTTATTTAGTGTTTTTACCATTATTTTCAGGTTTAGTTCATTCACTTTAAGTTTTTCTTTCCTGTTTAAGGTTTTTCTCACTCATTTTAGGTTCCATTCACTTACTACTAGTTTTTTGTCTGTTTTATTTTTGTCTATCCTGCCTTTCATATAATTTCCTAATGTTTCCCGAACCTACTTTAAGGTTTCACTCACTTAGTTTTTTCTCTTTTATTTTGTGTTTTTCCATTATTTTCAGTTCCTTTTCATTCACTTTAAATCTTTTTTACTGATTTTTTTTCTCACTTTCTTTCAGGTTTTCATCACTCATTTAAAGTTTTCATTCACATACCTTGAGTTTTTAGTCATATTTCATGGACTCTATCCTAACCAGTAATAACTTATCGTCCTGCAAGGATTTGACAACTTCCTCACATACAGTATATAGTAAAAGTAACATTTTAAGTTTTTTCTCGCTTACATAGAGATTTCATTCAGTTACTGTAAGTCGTTTTTCACTGACTTAAAGTGTTTTTGTTTCGCTTAAAGTTTGGCATTGAAACAGTACTTAGCAATTGTACGATGATCGGTAGTGCCCAACTGATCTGACCTACTACTATTATGTCTAAGCACTGTTTGTGAACGTCATTCTGAAAAGCACCTGTCTCCTCACTTCATTAGAGAGTAGGCAGTTGCTTTAAATGGGAGATTGAATTGGGAGTCTATTACTGGTTCTCCCAGGAAAGATGGTTAGGTGAACTGTTTGCCTCATGTCACTCTTGACTGTTGAAATGGGGCGTTAAACTCGATATATAAACAAACAAACAAAATCATCTCATCTTTTGTCTAATTCTCATTAATGTTTCCCTAACTTACTTTAAGTTTTTACTCACTTAAAGTTTTTCTCTCTTTTATTTAGTATTTTACCATTATTTTCAGGTCTTTTTCACTCACTTAAAGTTTTCTCTCTCTTTTATTTAGTGTTTTTACCATTATTTTCAGGTTTAGTTCATTCACTTTAAGTTTTTCTTTCCTGTTTTAAGGTTTTTCTCACTCATTTTAGGTTCCATTCACTTACTACTAGTTTTTTGTCTGTTTTATTTTTGTCTATCCTGCCTTTCATATAATTTCCTAATGTTTCCCGAACCTACTTTAAGGTTTCACTCACTTAGTTTTTTCTCTTTTATTTTGTGTTTTTCCATTATTTTCAGTTCCTTTTCATTCACTTTAAATCTTTTTTACTGATTTTTTTTCTCACTTTCTTTCAGGTTTTCATCACTCATTTAAAGTTTTCATTCACATACCTTGAGTTTTTAGTCATATTTCATGGACTCTATCCTAACCAGTAATAACTTATCGTCCTGCAAGGATTTGACAACTTCCTCACATACAGTATATAGTAAAAGTAACATTTTAAGTTTTTTCTCGCTTACATAGAGATTTCATTCAGTTACTGTAAGTCGTTTTTCACTGACTTAAAGTGTTTTTGTTTCGCTTAAAGTTTGGCATTGAAACAGTACTTAGCAATTGTACGATGATCGGTAGTGCCCAACTGATCTGACCTACTACTATTATGTCTAAGCACTGTTTGTGAACGTCATTCTGAAAAGCACCTGTCTCCTCACTTCATTAGAGAGTAGGCAGTTGCTTTAAATGGGAGATTGAATTGGGAGTCTATTACTGGTTCTCCCAGGAAAGATGGTTAGGTGAACTGTTTGCCTCATGTCACTCTTGACTGTTGAAATGGGGCGTTAAACTCGATATATAAACAAACAAACAAAATCATCTCATCTTTTGTCTAATTCTCATTAATGTTTCCCTAACTTACTTTAAGTTTTTACTCACTTAAAGTTTTTCTCTCTTTTATTTAGTATTTTACCATTATTTTCAGGTCTTTTTCACTCACTTAAAGTTTTCTCTCTCTTTTATTTAGTGTTTTTACCATTATTTTCAGGTTTAGTTCATTCACTTTAAGTTTTTCTTTCCTGTTTTAAGGTTTTTCTCACTCATTTTAGGTTCCATTCACTTACTACTAGTTTTTTGTCTGTTTTATTTTTGTCTATCCTGCCTTTCATATAATTTCCTAATGTTTCCCGAACCTACTTTAAGGTTTCACTCACTTAGTTTTTTCTCTTTTATTTTGTGTTTTTCCATTATTTTCAGTTCCTTTTCATTCACTTTAAATCTTTTTTACTGATTTTTTTTCTCACTTTCTTTCAGGTTTTCATCACTCATTTAAAGTTTTCATTCACATACCTTGAGTTTTTAGTCATATTTCATGGACTCTATCCTAACCAGTAATAACTTATCGTCCTGCAAGGATTTGACAACTTCCTCACATACAGTATATAGTAAAAGTAACATTTTAAGTTTTTTCTCGCTTACATAGAGATTTCATTCAGTTACTGTAAGTCGTTTTTCACTGACTTAAAGTGTTTTTGTTTCGCTTAAAGTTTGGCATTGAAACAGTACTTAGCAATTGTACGATGATCGGTAGTGCCCAACTGATCTGACCTACTACTATTATGTCTAAGCACTGTTTGTGAACGTCATTCTGAAAAGCACCTGTCTCCTCACTTCATTAGACAGTAGGCAGTTGCTTTAAATGGGAGATTGGATTGGGAGTCTATTACTGGTTCTCCCAGGAAAGATGGTTAGGTGAACTGTTTGCCTCATGTCACTCTTGACTGTTGAAATGGGGCATTAAACTCGATATATAAACAAACAAACAAAATCATCTCATCTTTTGTCTAATTCTCATTAATGTTTCCCAAACTTTAAGTTTTCACTCACTTAAAGTTTTTTCTCTCTTTTATTTAGTATTTTACCATTATTTTCAGGTCTTTTTCACTCACTTAAAGTTTTCTCTCTCTTTTATTTAGTGTTTTTACCATTATTTTCAGGTTTAGTTCATTCACTTTAAGTTTTTCTTTCCTGTTTAAGGTTTTTCTCACTCATTTTAGGTTCCATTCACTTACTACTAGTTTTTTGTCTATTTTATTTTTGTCTATCCTGCCTTTCATATAATTTCCTAATGTTTCCCGAACCTACTTTAAGGTTTCACTCACTTAGTTTTTTCTCTTTTATTTTGTGTTTTTCCATTATTTTCAGTTCCTTTTCATTCACTTTAAATCTTTTTTACTGATTTTTTTTCTCACTTTCTTTCAGGTTTTCATCACTCATTTAAAGTTTTCATTCACATACCTTGAGTTTTTAGTCATATTTCATGGACTCTATCCTAACCAGTAATAACTTATCGTCCTGCAAGGATTTGACAACTTCCTCACATACAGTATATAGTAAAAGTAACATTTTAAGTTTTTTCTCGCTTACATAGAGATTTCATTCAGTTACTGTAAGTCGTTTTTCACTGACTTAAAGTGTTTTTGTTTCGCTTAAAGTTTGGCATTGAAACAGTACTTAGCAATTGTACGATGATCGGTAGTGCCCAACTGATCTGACCTACTACTATTATGTCTAAGCACTGTTTGTGAACGTCATTCTGAAAAGCACCTGTCTCCTCACTTCATTAGAGAGTAGGCAGTTGCTTTAAATGGGAGATTGAATTGAGAGTCTATTACTGGTTCTCCCAGGAAAGATGGTTAGGTGAACTGTTTGCCTCATGTCACTCTTGACTGTTGAAATGGGGCGTTAAACTCGATATATAAACAAACAAACAAAATCATCTCATCTTTTGTCTAATTCTCATTAATGTTTCCCTAACTTACTTTAAGTTTTTACTCACTTAAAGTTTTTCTCTCTTTTATTTAGTATTTTACCATTATTTTCAGGTCTTTTTCACTCACTTAAAGTTTTCTCTCTCTTTTATTTAGTGTTTTTACCATTATTTTCAGGTTTAGTTCATTCACTTTAAGTTTTTCTTTCCTGTTTTAAGGTTTTTCTCACTCATTTTAGGTTCCATTCACTTACTACTAGTTTTTTGTCTGTTTTATTTTTGTCTATCCTGCCTTTCATATAATTTCCTAATGTTTCCCGAACCTACTTTAAGGTTTCACTCACTTAGTTTTTTCTCTTTTATTTTGTGTTTTTCCATTATTTTCAGTTCCTTTTCATTCACTTTAAATCTTTTTTACTGATTTTTTTTCTCACTTTCTTTCAGGTTTTCATCACTCATTTAAAGTTTTCATTCACATACCTTGAGTTTTTAGTCATATTTCATGGACTCTATCCTAACCAGTAATAACTTATCGTCCTGCAAGGATTTGACAACTTCCTCACATACAGTATATAGTAAAAGTAACATTTTAAGTTTTTTCTCGCTTACATAGAGATTTCATTCAGTTACTGTAAGTCGTTTTTCACTGACTTAAAGTGTTTTTGTTTCGCTTAAAGTTTGGCATTGAAACAGTACTTAGCAATTGTACGATGATCGGTAGTGCCCAACTGATCTGACCTACTACTATTATGTCTAAGCACTGTTTGTGAACGTCATTCTGAAAAGCACCTGTCTCCTCACTTCATTAGAGAGTAGGCAGTTGCTTTAAATGGGAGATTGAATTGGGAGTCTATTACTGGTTCTCCCAGGAAAGATGGTTAGGTGAACTGTTTGCCTCATGTCACTCTTGACTGTTGAAATGGGGCGTTAAACTCGATATATAAACAAACAAACAAAATCATCTCATCTTTTGTCTAATTCTCATTAATGTTTCCCTAACTTACTTTAAGTTTTTACTCACTTAAAGTTTTTCTCTCTTTTATTTAGTATTTTACCATTATTTTCAGGTCTTTTTCACTCACTTAAAGTTTTCTCTCTCTTTTATTTAGTGTTTTTACCATTATTTTCAGGTTTAGTTCATTCACTTTAAGTTTTTCTTTCCTGTTTTAAGGTTTTTCTCACTCATTTTAGGTTCCATTCACTTACTACTAGTTTTTTGTCTGTTTTATTTTTGTCTATCCTGCCTTTCATATAATTTCCTAATGTTTCCCGAACCTACTTTAAGGTTTCACTCACTTAGTTTTTTCTCTTTTATTTTGTGTTTTTCCATTATTTTCAGTTCCTTTTCATTCACTTTAAATCTTTTTTACTGATTTTTTTTCTCACTTTCTTTCAGGTTTTCATCACTCATTTAAAGTTTTCATTCACATACCTTGAGTTTTTAGTCATATTTCATGGACTCTATCCTAACCAGTAATAACTTATCGTCCTGCAAGGATTTGACAACTTCCTCACATACAGTATATAGTAAAAGTAACATTTTAAGTTTTTTCTCGCTTACATAGAGATTTCATTCAGTTACTGTAAGTCGTTTTTCACTGACTTAAAGTGTTTTTGTTTCGCTTAAAGTTTGGCATTGAAACAGTACTTAGCAATTGTACGATGATCGGTAGTGCCCAACTGATCTGACCTACTACTATTATGTCTAAGCACTGTTTGTGAACGTCATTCTGAAAAGCACCTGTCTCCTCACTTCATTAGAGAGTAGGCAGTTGCTTTAAATGGGAGATTGAATTGGGAGTCTATTACTGGTTCTCCCAGGAAAGATGGTTAGGTGAACTGTTTGCCTCATGTCACTCTTGACTGTTGAAATGGGGCGTTAAACTCGATATATAAACAAACAAACAAAATCATCTCATCTTTTGTCTAATTCTCATTAATGTTTCCCTAACTTACTTTAAGTTTTCACTCACTTAAAGTTTTTCTCTCTTTTATTTAGTATTTTACCATTATTTTCAGGTCTTTTTCACTCACTTAAAGTTTTCTCTCTCTTTTATTTAGTGTTTTTACCATTATTTTCAGGTTTAATTCATTCACTTTAAGTTTTTCTTTCCTGTTTAAGGTTTTTCTCACTCATTTTAGGTTCCATTCACTTTTTACTAGTTTTTTGACTGTTTTATTTTTGTCTATCCTGCCTTTCATATAATTTCCTAATGTTTCCCGAACCTACTTTAAGGTTTCACTCACTTAGTTTTTTCTCTTTTATTTTGTGTTTTTCCATTATTTTCAGTTCCTTTTCATTCACTTTAAATCTTTTTTACTGATTTTTTTTCTCACTTTCTTTCAGGTTTTCATCACTCATTTAAAGTTTTCATTCACATACCTTGAGTTTTTAGTCATATTTCATGGACTCTATCCTAACCAGTAATAACTTATCGTCCTGCAAGGATTTGACAACTTCCTCACATACAGTATATAGTAAAAGTAACATTTTAAGTTTTTTCTCGCTTACATGGAGATTTCATTCAGTTACTGTAAGTCGTTTTTCACTGACTTAAAGTGTTTTTGTTTCGCTTAAAGTTTGGCATTGAAACAGTACTTAGCAATTGTACGATGATCGGTAGTGCCCAACTGATCTGACCTACTACTATTATGTCTAAGCACTGTTTGTGAACGTCATTCTGAAAAGCACCTGTCTCCTCACTTCATTAGAGAGTAGGCAGTTGCTTTAAATGGGAGATTGAATTGGGAGTCTATTACTGGTTCTCCCAGGAAAGATGGTTAGGTGAACTGTTTGCCTCATGTCACTCTTGACTGTTGAAATGGGGCGTTAAACTCGATATATAAACAAACAAACAAAATAATCTCATCTTTTGTCTAATTCTCATTAATGTTTCCCTAACTTACTTTAAGTTTTACTCACTTAAAGTTTTTCTCTCTTTTATTTAGTATTTTACCATTATTTTCAGGTCTTTTTCACTCACTTAAAGTTTTCTCTCTCTTTTATTTAGTGTTTTTACCATTATTTTCAGGTTTAGTTCATTCACTTTAAGTTTTTCTTTCCTGTTTTAAGGTTTTTCTCACTCATTTTAGGTTCCATTCACTTACTACTAGTTTTTTGTCTGTTTTATTTTTGTCTATCCTGCCTTTCATATAATTTCCTAATGTTTCCCGAACCTACTTTAAGGTTTCACTCACTTAGTTTTTTCTCTTTTATTTTGTGTTTTTCCATTATTTTCAGTTCCTTTTCATTCACTTTAAATCTTTGATTTTTTTCTCACTTTCTTTCAGGTTTTCATCACTCATTTAAAGTTTTCATTCACATACCTTGAGTTTTTAGTCATATTTCATGGACTCTATCCTAACCAGTAATAACTTATCGTCCTGCAAGGATTTGACAACTTCCTCACATACAGTATATAGTAAAAGTAACATTTTAAGTTTTTTCTCGCTTACATAGAGATTTCATTCAGTTACTGTAAGTCGTTTTTCACTGACTTAAAGTGTTTTTGTTTCGCTTAAAGTTTGGCATTGAAACAGTACTTAACAATTGTACGATTATCGGTAGTGCCCAACTGATCTGACCTACTACTATTATGTCTAAGCACTGTTTGTGAACGTCATTCTGAAAAGCACCTGTCTCCTCACTTCATTAGAAAGTAGGCAGTTGCTTTAAATGGGAGATTGGATTGGGAGTCTATTACTGGTTCTCCCAGGAAAGATGGTTAGGTGAACTGTTTTGTCTAATTTTTATTAATGTTTCCTGAACTTACTTTAAGTTTTCTCATCAAAGGAGTTGGCAACTTCCTCACACATGGAGGAAAATTGATATTTTAAGGTTTCTCACACTCACTTAGAGGTTCCATTCACTTCCTAAATTTTTTTTATCAGAATTCGTTCAGTTCCTCAAGTCAGGTATCTAGGTTATGTGTGTCCGTATTTATTGCAGATGAATTAAACTGATGTAAAAAATGGTACATTTTAGGTACAGGAAAATTTGTTACATGCGATATTAAGTTCTTACTTTTTCTTTGATAGGACCTCAGTTTCTCTGGTTGGTAATACAGTGCAATGAGCCATCATCAAAATGGAACTATATTTAATGAGTAGCATGTTCATAAGGTGAGTATCATAATCAGTTTACAAAAAGTACATTGTTATGTGAACTATTTATCAAATGTATAAAAGATATTTTGGAAATGACTTACACAAAAAACAAATGAAAAACCTCAGGAAGTACATACAGCACAACCTCTCCAGAGCGGCCCTCTCTTAAACAACAGCCTCCGTTAACAAGAATATGAATTTTCCCGCTGCATGATTTATAGATCTGGGAGGTTTTATCGGTTTATCGGTATATCGCGATATCAGCTAGACAATATAAATATCACAATATTTTTTCAGCATACCGATATATCGGGTTTAGCTTAAATAACTGAACTTTATGTTTATTATAGTAAAAAATAGTTCATACATTGTGGGAAAGTGTTATTCATGTCTAAATGCTGGTCAATCTCGTAATATTATTGACTGTGCATGCATACATATTTATATGTATACATGCATTAACAGTTTCAACAGTGCTAAAAAAGAACAAGTTATTTGAAATGTGAAACTACACTGTCAGCTATAGTCTGTATTATTACCCAAGACAGTAGTATATAAATGTTAATTTTTAATGCTTTTCTGTAAATTTACCATTTATATGTATCGTGATACGTATCGCGATACAGCATGAAATATTGTGATATATCGTGATACGTTTTTAAGGACCGATACCCAGCTCTAATGATTTAACTAGTAATTTAACTGCTGTGGAACAACAACCTCTCAACAACAATATAATTTTGCTAGTCCCATATAGGGTGTTTCTTTGGAGAGGTTACACTGTTTGCTTTGTAATATAAAGTATATAATTGATGGAAGCTTGTTTATTGCTTTTGATTAATTTTGCGGCACATTTTATGAATTTCATGGAAGCTAGATGATATAGACCTTGATAATAAATAAGTCATACATTTTAAAGATTCCTGAATGTCTAAATATACAGGTGTCACTGATTAGAAGGCTGCACTTAAGTCCATCTGATGTTTCATGTTTTGTTAATATTCAAATCAGCTAGGTTGATTGTAGATATGGGAGTCCACAAAGAACAGATCAGTTTAAAATATTTTATTAAATGTTTATTTTTTGTGTTCTATCACTGTACATGTTATATTTACTGGTCAGTAGAGCATGCCGATACAACAAATGTATTTTTATGTTTGAAACACTTCTTGATGTTTCAGTTTAAGCTATGTTTTGACAGCATGCTTAAATAAATTTAAGTTTAATATCTTTCTAGTAAGATTGACAATTTTTATTCTTAGATATACATGACTGTGTCAAAATGGCTAATATAATTGCTATATTAAAATTAATGAATGCTTTTGTTTAAAATACTAGGTTGTTTTTTCATAAAATATATACTGTAATTTATATCTTTTTTATCACACTTGAAGGTGAATGTTATCTGGTTTGGGCCATATTAAGTCATTTAGTGACTTTCTTTTCATGTTTCAATTGATTATATGTAATATATATTTCAGGATGTTGAAAGGCAAGTCTCACCAACTTGAATCAAGAAGTATCCACATCAGCTGACCAGTAAGCTCAGTGGTTAGAGTGTTGGCCTACCGGTCAAGAGGTTCTGAATTTGATCTCGGTCCGTGACAAATCTGACCGATGATATTACATACAAATGATCCTATGTTAATTGTCCTCCACCCCTGAATTTGGTGGGGTAGCTTGACAATAGCTTGTGGATAGAATGTGGTTAGTACTGGTTAAGACCTAAAATGAAGTCCAGAGAAGATGGTTAGGATAGCTGCCCATCTCAATATTAATGGAAAAGTGTTGACAATGGCGTTAAATCTGATGAAATGAAAATTGACTTTGGTGTATTGAAAGTGTGAACAAACATGTTATTGAAATGAATTCATTTTAGTGATAATTAATCCCATCCCCAACAGAACATTGGGTTTGGACGCATCTATAAAGTGTTACAGATATATTTATTCTTTCCAATTGTAGGTTCATTGACTGAATTGTGTGTTCTTTTCAAGGTTTTTATTTCTTTGTGTAGTAAAATCAAAAGATCATACTGTGAAGCAGAACAGAACAGATACTTTATTACATGACTTGAGCAATAGCTCATCATTTACTTATAGAAATGTATGGAAAATTAGCATACCACTTTTAACAGACTAGCCTGTCTTAGTTTTACAGAATTACAGTCTTCTTTTTCAGCATGACCCTTGTAAGCTTAATTACATTCTCATGTAAGTTGCTTGATGTAGTTATTTAAGATGTTAAATAGTTGAGTTGTTTTAAAAGCATGAAATTCTCTGTTCTCATTTTTTATATGATTAAATTAATTGAAATATGTTCATGTATTTATTTTTTATGTTTATCTATTTATTAAAGTTTATAGATGTTTGTATGTGTTTGTATTTTGTATACCTGAATTCTAAGGGAAACATTGGATATGCTCCAGATAAATTAAATCACTAAAGTTTCAGATTTTAATTTATATTTTAAAATGATAGTAGTGCTTGAACTCAATTATATAAAAATGCACTTATTATCATTGTATCTTTGCCATATTCATTTCATTATCTTGGTTGGGTAATGATATGATTTGTCTGAGCTTATCCAAATTGTTTCTTCATGATACTGTAAGTTTAAAACAATGAGTAAATCTTCCTTACATCATAGTACAAATTTACCAGGTTTAGGTTCAAAACATTAACACTAAAATGTATCGGAAACACTACTCATATTCTTGATCAAACATATACAAAATCTACATTTATATTGGATGATAGTCTCTATGGCTGGATTGAAAAGATCTGGTCCGAATGTTGTAAAACTTGAGAATTTTCATAATATCATCAATGCTTGGGCATAAGAAATTAAAATTGTAATTTGAGCTTAGAGATTGATCTGAAGTCTTATAACCTAGCTGGAGCCCAGTGTGGGCTCAGTTTCACAATGTTAAACTATAAAAGCAATTATGAACATACAAGAACATTTATTTATTCTGTGACTCACTGTCTAATACAAACAAAGACTTACACCATATGATTTTACACCAATTTCTCATAAGATGGTCACAAATTCTGGAATTTAGTGAAAATCATTGAAGGGAAAATTAAGGATAATTCTGATTTTTTTAAATGGGGAACATTACAAGTAGATAACATGGAAATAACGGGCTACTGGTGTTTTCTCTTTTCATGATTACGTGAACAACTTTTCAATATTGAATAATATCAGTATTTTTTAGGCAATCCTTATATATTTTAAACTTGTTATGCAGGAGTATTGTTGCAATAATGTATATAAGCAGCAATGTTAACATAGACAGAAAAGGCTAAATGGAGGACTACAAAAGCTCAACCTAAACCTTTGGTTTTCACATTTTTATACAGATGGGGTTCAGTCTCCAAACTCAGATCTTATTTCTTGTCTTTTTATATTTTTAAGTTGATTATGTTCAGACAATATTATTTTTAGTCCAACAGCATACTTAATCGAATTTATAGTTAAACATCAATCAGCTCTTCCTTTTCCACCATAATACTTTGAGAATTGAACCGAGATTTGAGCTTATAGTCTGAGCTCTAAATTTATTGCCCAGGAGACAGAAAGTTACTTAATAAAACAACATAAAATAAAAACATAAAAAAACACATTTTATTCTATAAGTTTATTGACCCATGTATTTGTTTCACAGTCCATTGTACCATATGTGGGTCATAATCCTCTACTTCCTGTGTATCAAAGTCAGTAAAGGAAATACTGACATTATCATGACACATGAATGAAAATAATTACAATAATATAACCATTCGACGTTTTTGAAAAATAAGAGTAATTTTGCAAAACAAAAAATGGTTTCATTGATAAAAATCATTTTAATGACAAATGAGAAGTTATTTGATAGAAATTTTCAGCATACAGTAAAACCTCTCCAGAGTGGCCCTCTGTAAAACGACAACCTCTATAACAACATTTAAATTTCCCTTAGTTGATATTTACTGTAAATTTAATCTCTGTAGAGCATCTAACTCTAAACAACGGCCATTATTTGCAGCTCTCATAGGGTGTTGCTCTTCAGAGGTTGTACTGTAGTCAGTAATTCAAAATGACAAAGGTTGTGAGGCTTTATTAATTTTGCAATATCAGTACTAAGTTAGGTGGCAAGCATTAACATTTATAATTTGTTTGTTCTTTATTCCATCATTTTGTTTATAAATATATGTAATGTTGACAAAAATAATACGAATGACTACACAATATACATATTGCTAATACTGATTAATCACAGTCCATATCCACAATACAAATTAGGTGAAAAATTATATAAGAATGTTGAAATTAGCTTTTTGCCATTATTTACTATAACATTGTAAGATTTTTCTTATTATTCGTCTAAGGGTGAACATTAATCTTAGAAAAATACTGCGATCTACCATTCATTATTACCAAAACTAAGTGAGTAATGCACTTATCAATGTTTTCCACCAGAGGTGGGGGGATTATATAGGGGAATTAGACATTTGAGGAAATTGGCTGTCAAATTCCCCTCCCATGTGCATACAGTCCTGTCTAATTCCTTGGGGTGTGGATGTTTTTGATGTCAAATATCCCAAATGGTAGATTTTCATTATTCTTAACACAGTCCTCAACTTTCACACAGTGATTTTTCTTCCATATTTGTTTAGGCTACTGTGTAGTACATAGTGTAAACACATGTGTGGAGGATTTTTGTAAAATGTGAATATTGAGGACTGTGTTAAAAATTGAAAATAAACATGAAAGAACATTTAAAAGTGAAAAATTGAAATATGGAAACCCTCAATGGCATATTGAAGTTATTGTTGGACATTGTAGTTTAAATTAATTTTGATATTATGATACATTATTTTGGCAAATGGAATTATCATAAGTTCAGGTGAGAATTATAGATACTTGTTAATCATCAAATATTATTTTACTGGTGCAGAAATGTACATTTAATCATTAGCTATTGATAAAAACTCATTTCAGTTATGTACTTTCAGTAATTATTGAACGACGCCACTTTTTAGGACGCATAGCAAAAATGTCAGGTGGCTATTTTACTCTAGTTATATAGTCGGCTCAAAAGCTCTTAGATGGCTTATGTTATATTGTTATTGTCTTTAAATAAATCTTATCTTATCTTATCTTACAGTAAGCGAAGCAGACTGTGTTATAAATAGGCTTTTAAAGCGGTACAAGTAATATTGCTACAGAACCAGCACACATTAGACCACGCCTCCCCACATGAATGTAAACGCCCCTCAAGTATGATTCAGTGTGACTTTAAAACGGCGTGTAACTTCAATACGGGAGAATTAATGCCGACCGCAAAATTATTCAAGCAAATATGTTTTTTATGGAAGTAAGAAATATTCGGTAATAGAACAACTTTGATTTCGTTGTAAGTTATTTTATGAACATAAACGGCCTAGTTTGCAATCAAAACTGAGGTAAGTTAATTCAAATTAAGACAGAAAAATCTTTAGTAACGGTTTGTTTACAAGTTGACACTTGTTTTGAAAAAGTAAATAAATGATGTGTACATTTATTTACCTGTCGGTTCCGCGAATATTATAATACAGAACATTACTTGATCATTTTTGTTAACCAAATCATAAATCTTTAAAGAAAATTATTATTGCTGATGTAAAATTTAGGAGATTTAGTGAATTTTTCATCCCGCAACATTTCTGATTTCAACCATAATAGATATTTCATGCGCAGCTGTGGCCCAGGTAGATGTTTGTGTTACCTTTGATATATAGAAATTAGTGATACAAATTTTATTAAATTTGGCCATTATGATTATACTTAACATTTTGGATGTCTTAAATTATTTTTGAATTAATTTTTTGTGACAGGTTGCCCAACTATATTTATGCTTTATGAAGGAAACTCTCTAAAACTAGCTAGGTTGTCCCCCAAAAGACTTAAAGAAGGAAAAAATCCTTTCAGGCAGGGGGCAACCCACTCATTTGAAGACTGATGGATCTAATGCGAGGATATTCATTAAGAACCAATTGCCAATGAAAACCATCAGTTAAAATTGCCAAACAATCTGTTACAATTCCCCAAAGTTTGAATTTTTTTAAGTATGATATTTAATTAAGTAGCCAGCCCCCTTGATACCCGGCCTAATCTGTTATTTTTTCACGAGAAAATCTGTTGTAGTTAGTTGTACTGAATTATTAATGAAAACCCTGTAATGTTTCTTACACTTTACAGACTTTCATTGTTAGATGGCTAATGGTGGATTCATGATGCAAAATCAACTAAAATTTAATTTGGACAATCAACTAGCAGCTTCTAATGTTGCTGTCAGGTAAAATATATATACAGGTGGTACCAGATAACGGTGTAGCTAAATTTAGAACGGAAATAGAACAAAGAAAAAAAATCACTGACTTGAACCAAATATTGTATTTTATTTGTGCACATCTCTTTTACAAATGCCAACAGTCAAATGTTCAAAATCTGTACTAATCTAGTGCCCACAATCAATAAATTCAATGCAGTCGGCCGCCATATTATTATGCTGGGTTAAACTCCAAACAATAATTTCAACACAGAACTATTTTATAATGGAAGTGACATAAAAACGAGCACCTGCGTTCAAAAATGTTGATGGCAGTGAAAGAAATCTAGTTTTTCAGAGAAAAGCTACATATTTTTATTGAATCATTCATATTTCACATATTTTTTAATACAAAACAAATTTTAATGCCGAGGGTTCAACGCAACACTGTCGTAATTCATATTGAAATAAGAACAAGTTACGACAGTGTTGCGCTGAGCCCTCGATGCATACTCATCCTCAAAATGATGTTTTACTCTGTTGACAATGGTAAGTTAAGCATGATGAGTGTATATTACGGATATTATAAGATGCACCGTTATTTGGATAACACCGGTAAATGGGGTACTGACTATACAAGAGTCTATCCTGTCTGTATTACTTGAATAATCAATAATGTTTTCTAAAGTCTTAATGTCTGAGGAAAGTTTTTTATTGAGATTTGTATTGTCTTTATATTTTGTTATCATAAAATCATACATATATCGTCCCCAGATCTGCTGTAACAGTTTGTGTGATTTCAACAAACTTGGTGGAATAATTTTTTTTCTATGTAGAATTATAATTACATCTGAGTTTTTCTCATTAAAGCAGTATATTATAGTAAATATATATGTCTTTAAGTGCCATTGAGTTATGATGGAGAGCATTTTAATCTACATTAACTTACAATATTTTTATTTAGATACCACAGACCGAATCCTATAGTCGTTGAGAGGGCGGGTGGACTAATTAATGTTCCTCAGGCTGAAGTACAGCATGCAGCCAGAGGGCCGCCTTCTGCTAGATCTTCTATTGCTGATGATAGGATGGCTCTCGCTGTACGTCTAGCTAAGAGAGATTTGCAGAAGCAGAAAGACGGTCGACCTAGAACACCATCACCTAAGCCATTGAAAAATAGATTCAGTAAAGGTAGCTGTTAATATAGTTTCTATAATTTTTATCATCTGTAGCTGTTCTGATTTAAAGCCCCTGGTCCAGTAGTTCATGCTCTGGATTTGTAACCTAGAGATCCAGGTTTGATTCCTGGTCGCGACAGGTCATACCCTTCCACGAAAATTTGAAAAAAAGATCGATTTTACAGAAGTTGCCATTTCCTTGTGTAAGGGTAAGTTAGTACTGGTAGAATACAGTACAGGAAAACTGGTTAGGTGAATCGGCATCCGTACATGACTGAAAAATTATTGAAAAAAAGGGCATTAAACCCAAGTAATTTGTAAATAAATTTTCTGATTTACAGTCTAAAATTCAAATTGTTAGCAAGATAATTTATTACAGAAGAAATACATTTCTTGCTTAGACCATTATAGTTTCTTATTGTAATAAATCAATTATTTCAAAATATAATATTTTGAGCAAACATGTCTATGATTTGTTTGATTCATGATACACACAATGATAATTACACAGGTGGGACTAAGATGGTTTATACAAATGAAGCCAAGGAAAGGTCTGTAAGATTACAACAGAAAAGAATGTCAAGGGATCCATTGAAAGTTAGAGAACAAGGATGGAACTCTGGCACCAGTGCAGTGGCTCGTACTCAAACTCCACCTAGAGATAGACAGGCTAGATTGAACATGCCAGGTTGGTTTAGCAATATTTATCATTTCAATTTTTTTTAAATTATCTTTGTGGTTTATAAATGCCAATGATATATAAATGGAAAAGTGAATTAAAATATATGTATCAATTATTTTTTATCAACACTTCATACCTTTGAGGATACTCAGTTTTTTTTAGGCGGGACCAATTTGAAGCCCGAAATTGACCTCATTCACCTGTCATAATTTTTAAGTATGTTGTTTTCTACTATATTCATTGAACATTCCCCTTTGAACAGTACCATTTTTTTTCTCTTTAACACAAACAAAACACTGCTAATTATACATTGTTTTAACAACTGCAAGAATGGACTATTTCACACTATCATATTCGAAATTTTCAGCTTTAGTTTGATATATTTCTTTTTTTTTAATCAATTTTCATTTAGCTACAACAAATTCACCACCAACCAGGGATACAGATCGTTATCCTAGATCTGCTCCATTAGATGATCCTGGACAGGAAATAGTTCGTCTTCAGAGAGAGATGGAGGGATATTTACAGCAGATACAAGTCATTGAACAGCGAGCAATGAGAGGTAAGTCATTCTTAGTATTTGTAATGGTACTGTAATTATAACAGTATTTTATTTTTAATTTTATGAACACTTAAAGTGAGGGTAGGCATGCCTATGTGGTCAAGTGTTTAAGGCCACTGACTTCAAATCACTGTAACCTCTCACTGAGAGAGGGTCATGGGTTCGAGCCAAGCTACCAACCATGTCTCTTTATGTGAGAAAGTAGGCAGTTGCTTATGGAGAATGGGAGTCTAGTACTGGCTCTTCCCAGGAACGATGGTTAGGTGAACTGTCCGCCTCACATGACTGACTGTTCAAAAGGCCTTTAAGAGGCGTTAAACTCAAATAAACAAACATATACTGAGGGTAATATATTGTTTTTCAAATAGAGTAGATATTGGTTTTGTCCATTTTTAGCTCTTGGTTAGCTTTTGTGATCGGTCTTTGTCTGTTGTGTGTGCTTCATCAACTTTTGCCACGATAGAGGCCAATTTTTTAGTTAGATCTTCACAAAACTGGGTCAGAATGTTTGTTTTGATAAAAATTTGGACAAGTTTGAACAATGGTCATTTGGGGTAAAAAATTAGGTGATCAGGTCGAATCACAGAAAATCCTTGTGACCACTCTAGTTGAATAAAGAGATTTTATTCAGGTACTGCATTAATTTAATTCTTGACTGATTATTTTAATACCAGTTTGATCATTTAATTGATTGATCAGAAGACATTAGAATTTAAACTCTGTGGTCACTAATGCTTGATTCAATTCACAGGGCATTTTTTCCTTCTCTAACAGAGGCTTAAACTTCCCAACTGCAAAAAGGCTGTTTGTCCCAAAATGAAAGGCTAAGACCCCTTCTCAATCTTTAGAAAAAAGGCCCTGAGTCAAGTGTTAATTATACTGTCAGAATTGGAATGTCATCTTAAATCGTTATTTGAATCAATTATGAAAGATTATGGTACAGTGTATATACTCGTAGGTAGTTGTCTTGGCTGTAAAATATGTTTATCACATTTTCTGAATAGAACCTTCTGGTGAAGCTCTGCATGCAGCGAAGTCTCGTAAAAGAGATGGTTATCTTAGTGACGAAGAAGATCCTGCTAGACGTGCCTTAAGACAGGAAGAGCAAGCTACTCGTGCATCAAGGCAAATATACAATCTACGACAACAAGTTCGAGCATTACAAGATCAAGTGAATAAAAGAGGCAATGGAAAAGTTAAACATACACAAAAAGTATGAAGATGGGTTTTTCATAATTGATTATTTTTTCGTTGAGGTTTATTGTCAGGCCAATGGCCAGGGTTATTTAGCAACTTTTCCAGCTTGAATTATGGAAGAAGACCTGAGACGTACACATGGGTAGAACCACTTAACTTTTGTAAGCTAGCTAGACGACTTCCTCATTTATGAATCATTCTGGCCTCGAGGTTATAAAACCTTAGATCAGTGTCCAAGCTATAATCTCACATCTTGTATTTTGATATTTCTTAGTTAATTACCATCAGACATTAATGATAGTATTGTTACAACATAATTGATCTGAACATGTATTTAAACATTGATAAGCCATAATACTTCAGGAATTTTTTTGGAGCGATTTTATAGCCGAAATTCGGTCATATTCCCAATGGAAAATTGTATCTTTTTTTCCCAATTCACAGACAAAAATTCCCAATCCCCGAAAAAAAAACATTTTTTAAAAAAATTTTTTAAGTTCATTAACATCACTATTGGTAGTAAATACCTTATTCTGCTACTGTTTTATGTGTAAATAAGTAGAATAAGTTGAACATTGCAAAAATTGCATTTTTTCCAAATTTTTATTAAAACACTGCGAAAATTCCCAATCCCAAGGGTATGGGTCATATTCCCAAAATACCGAGAAAAAACCCTGTACTTTGAGATTATATACAAGATTGAGCTCGGAGGCTGTTCATAAGTTTTATAACCTCAGCACCAGGTCGCAGGTTAGATTCAAACTCACAGTGGTGAGGGGCTAGTGATAACTGGTCTTAGACCATTACTACTCAACAACAGCAGCCTCAATGTAATCAAAGAGATGGTTGTTTTAAAATACATGAATAAGTATTAAATACTTATTGAGGATGCTTGATACATTTCTAGCACATTTATAATATCAACGATGATGATTATTAATATCATGATTATTTATTTATCCCAGGTTTTGATGAAGGAATATCTAATGTCATGTTTTCTTATTTTAAGCAAACTCAAAATGTGTTAACTGAATGACTTAATGAAAAAAAGGTATAACAATCATAGACTTCTTACTCTTTCTGTTGGATTTATTTGTAGAGCCAAGTTATGCTACGTTTAGCTGCAGCTCATCGAGGGGCTGTTCGAGCAATACAAGGGTTTGTTAATCAACAACTTCCACAGCAGAACCTCAATGAAGGTCTCCCAGCAGGGTATCAGGAACTAGCACTACTGATTCGTCAGCTTGCCTTACTCAGTACACAAATACGTACAAATAAGGATACTTCCAATGTACATGAGGAGTTACTTAGCATGCTTGATAGAGTTGATGTAAGTTATGACTCGGTCTTGGGTAATATTATCTAGAAATGCGTGTTCTTTTTGTATTAAAGTGGCTCGATGTCTGGTGGGCTATTGTTATGTATCTTTTACATCTGGCATCTTCTAAATTATTATGAATTGAGTTTCTAGCAAATTAAGCTAATTTACTTTGTTAAGCCATATACATCTTGTTTTTCATCCAAACATGAAATTTTGTGATAACAGGAAATGTTCGGGAAAGATGACCCTATGATATTATTCTTGGTATAATCTTCAAATGTTTAATTTATGTTTATTTTTAAGTACATGTATACTATTACACTCATACATTTTCAATACAGTCAAAACTGTTTTGGCAGCCACCTTTGAATAAAGGCCATTCTTTTAGAAAAGGTCATTGATATTTTAGAACAAAATGGCATCTGAATAAAGTCAACCTGTCAATAAAAGCCATACTTTGTATTACCTAATGATGGTCTTTGTTCTGGGGTTTAACTGTAAATTTATTCTTGTCTACATGTATGCCCTATTTTAAGGAGTTGCACAAAGCTTGGCAAGATGATATAGAACTGAACAAAGCAGAGATAGTGATGGAGGAAAGACGACGTAAGTCACCAGTTACACGTCAGGTCATGCAATCAGCGCCTCAGTCCAGGGGGAGGCAACCAGTGAAAAAATGTGGAAAAGAAAACAAACCCAAAAGTGAGTTTTACATTTTTCAAAACTTTCAGTTAAAGGGGCATGCCCTGGAACTGAAGCATCTCAAATAGCAATCAAATTGGTATCATTTTAATGCCTAAATCAATTAATGAAAGCCCTGTAAAATATTTACAAAACATCCCGCTACTTTACTCAAAATACACATTTCAAGATTAATTAAACCTGCCGAATTCGGCCTCAGAAATTCTTCATCATTTTCACAACTCGACCTTTAGGTATGTGTCAAAACCGAAAATATCGCGAAAAAAATGTCAACAAACTGAAATGGTAAGTATTTCTCATGTTATGTTCACTTTAAATGCAGCGCACATGCTCAGTTAAACTTTCAGACGTATCGGAAATATCGTTGTCGTCAATAAAAGGCTGTAAGCCTTTTATTCAAACCGACATACAAATACCGACGCGCGCGTTATAGGGTCATTTTTGAGCGGACATTCTTCTTTGACTTTTAGGTAATAATTGGTTTTACAAGTGACAAACGCATTTTTGGTGTACGAAAAAAAAAATACAGCAGTTCCTGGGCATGCCCCTTTAAGTTCATCGTATTCGGACACAACCGATTTGAGAAATGATGTATAAGGAACAGACATGTTGGATTCAAACAAAGAAGCCATGAAAACGAATATTAGAATATACTCGACTATAAAAAACGACTATTCGTATATCATTAACCAGATTTGTTCCTGGCCTAAATTTTTTGGTATAAACTGAAATCTTCATCAATTATTTTAATCATTTTTGTCTATTAGATCAGGAATCAGAGTTCTCACTAGATATCACAAGTTGAGGGCAAAACATGACCCTTAGCTGATAATTATATAACGTGTCAACCAGTTTTCTTACAAATGTAAAGGTAAATTTGACCCTATGATATAAATTCTCAAGGGTCAGACGCTTTTATTTTGTTCATTTCAAAAGTCAAAATGCCATTTTAAGGGTCATATGAGAACACTGGAAATACAGTGTTGTTCGAATACCTGTACTTATTGATTTTGTTTGTTTGTTTACATCTGGTTTTACGCCCCTTTTGAACAGTCAGAGTCATATATCAGTGAGAGGTAACAGTGATTTGAAGTCGGCAACTTTAACCACTAGACTAGACTTACTGAAGATTATGCAAGTACATTTTTGTATAGTCCATTTTTCATTGATATAGTTTTATTGTGCATATATATTCATCTTCAGGTCTTCTCAAGAAACAATTCAACAAGGGTTCAGTAACTTTCAAGAAAACTCAGCACAAACCTAGTAAGTACCATAACTTGAATAATTTATTTAACTGATTTCTGTTACAGAAAGAATATTGTCTTTTATCCTTTTAGAGAATATAATCAGGCTTTACAAAAATCTTTTTTAAGCACTGGACATTTGGTCCAGTGAAAATGCAAACCTTAATGTGCTGAATGAACTTTTAATGGATCAAATATTTACACAAAATTTCATATAATTTGGCTAAAAAAGTTTAACTGTACCATCGGACCATTGACCTTTTCAAATTTACTGGACCAATGGCCATTTTGGTCTGGGGCTTTTGAAGACAGTATAATGTGTACTTTGTCTGTCATATGTCTGTACAGAGCACTCCATACCTGTGGAGAGGTGACCATGCTACTTTAATCTAGAAATGAATACAAGAAAGTGCAAATACATGTGCATTGTCAAGCTGTTGTGCAATTAATGTTTGTCACATTAAGTCATTTTATAATTATTAGCTTGTCTGTTTTCGAAATAAAAGTCGACATATTGTGATCACTGTGTCTTTGTCAGCATTGCGCATCATAACTCAGAAACTATAAGAGGTAGCAGCATGAAACTTCATAGGTGGATCGATCATGTTGGGACAACTTGTGGCACTATTGTTTATTCTTGCAATTAATTGCTTGTCCCTTCAACTGCTAAAAAGGTTTTCTGAAGTATTGTTATTAGTTTTATTAAGTAATTGGTATATATTCTTTTATATACCTTTCACAGATAAGTTCATATGTTAAGAATGTAATGTATTCATTCATAATTAAATAGGAAAACTGACTCCAGAACGACAAAATGTGATACAAGCAGGCATTCATGCTTTACTGAGAGAGAATGGAAGACAGGATGATTGTCGTGGTGAGACTTGGAACATTCCTAATGATGAGGGTGGAGTCTCAGAACCAGCAAATACAAGTCTGATCCTTCCCAAAGGCTTACAGTACAAGCGAGAGAAGGCACAACGTGCTGTGGCTATAGCTACACCTGAGACACACTTTGCTGACCCAACTTTTTCTTCAAATTTGAAAGCTAAACACGCAACTGAAGAAGAAATTCCAAGGTTGGTTGAACAAATTATAGCGGAGTATTAGGAGTTTGATAATTATACCCCCGCAAACGAAGTTTGAGAGGGGGTATATTGGCGTCACTATGTTGGTCGGTCGGTCTGTCTGTCTGCATAAAGTTTGTGGAGCGAACTACTTCCACATTCTTTAAGCTATTGCAATAAAACTTGGAATATGTTATCACCATGAAGTGTAGATGTGCAAGACCCAATTTTCATGCCCAGCGATTCACTCATTGCAGAGTCCCCCTGAACTTAGCCGTATAGTGTACTATTGCAGTATTAGTGTCAAAGCGGCGGCGGGGATATTAGTCACCTCTGTGACAGCTCTAGTTAGTCTTGTTGCTTTATCGATGAAGCAAATATATGTTTTGAGTGTACTGATTTGTAATAAGTGATTGACAGTTACTTTAAAAGATAAGTTTTTATAGAACTTATTAAAGAGAATTGTTCTGTAAGTAATTAATTTGTTAATGTGTTTTAAATGAAGCTTTATTGGTTTAAAGATTGTATGTTGGAAATAACATTTGTGCTGTTGTTTAGCTTGATGATTTACATCAGATTTATAATTGTTAGCAAAGAGCCCTGGGTACCAGGAGGAAGTTCACATAAAACATCCGGGAGGTCGAGAGATAGAAGTGGGTCACGAGGTAGAAGTAAAGACCGAAGTCGATCGAAAAGTCCAAGATCTAAATTCAGGGATTGTGTCGTACAAGATATGGATACAGAACTCATGGAGTATGATTTTCATTAATACTGATAATTAATGGGGTATATTGGAGTCTCTGTCGGTTGTTTTTTTGTCGTCCGCATAAAGTTTATGGAGCGAACTACTTCCACATTCTTTCAGTGATTGCAATGAAACTTAAGATATGTTATCACCATGAAATGTAGATGTGCAAGACACAATTCTCATGCCCAGCGATTCACTCATTGCAGAGTTATGTTCCCTTGTATTTAGCCGTATAGTGTACTGTTGCATTCTTAGTGTCAAAGCGGCGGCGGGGGTATTAGTCACCTCTGACAGCTCTAGTTACCTTGATTTGAATCTTTTGTAAAATCTGCTTCGTTCATCTTTGACTGCTATTCAACATCTCATCCTGCATCAAATGTACAGTCAAACCTGTGTTAACAGCCATCTCCGAATAAAGGTCACCTTGTCAATAATGGCCACATTTTGTCTCTTATTCACTGGTTTCTTTTAAATCCTGTATGGGTTATTTTGCAATGGCAAAAATTCTGACATTTTTCAACTATCTTTGTTTAGGGAACTGTTCCCGGAAGGAGTAGATGGTATGGGTAGGAGGGGAAGGTCAGCTAGTCCAAGGTCACAGAGACAGAGGTCATTGAGCCCTTCAAGGTCACCAAGCTCTAGGTTTGTATCTGTTGAATTGTTAACTAAATAATCAAGGCCTGTATAATCAAATCTGACATGAATATAGAGAAACATCTTTGTTGGACGTTATTTAAAATTTTAACTTAAAATTTGCTATGAAAACGGAATGTATGGTATTTTGTTGAAGCTACTTACAAACTTACTTACTGACCCGCCTCTGTAGTCGAGTAGCTGACTTCAAACCACTGTAATCTCTCGCTGGTAGAGGGTCGTTGATTAGAGGCCAGCTACCAACCATGTCTCTTATGTGAGAAAGTAGGCAATTGCTTAATGAGGATGGGAGTCTAGTACTGGTCTCTACCCAGGAACATAGGTTGAGTGAACTGTCAGCCTCATATGTTGAAAAGGGGCATAAAACCGAAGAGATTTCATCCAATGTTGTTTGTCCCCTTCTTTTGATTCATTGTCAAAATTAAAAAATTATAATTTGTTGGGAAATGGGTATGTATTGGTTGTTAAGCCTGAAGTACTTGTCTGAAAAATTCACTATGTTGCTATACTAAAATTTGGTGTAGAAACTACAAAAAGCTTGAACTCTAACAAATAATGGATTGCATAGAAATTAAGGGTTGGACAGTCTCAAATTCTGAAACTGGTTAATCGTTGATGTAAAATTGAACAGATTCTGTTAATCAGTCGCCGTGTGATAATAATAATTTTCTATGATATCCTGCAATATACTTACTTCTAGTAGCTGTTATTATCCAGTATTCACAGATTTTGTTGGACCAACCAATTGTATGAGAAATGGAACACATTTTTCTAATGATAGTCAAGTTTAACATGTACATGAAAAGTTTGTCGCCCTACAATATCAACCGAACCTCATCCGATTGATCAAGTAATTGTCTCCCCCTAGTAAAACCTGATACGCATTTGGATGTTGTATTATTGTTTGTGTTTATCTATGGTTAGATTCATCACTTGTTATTATGACTGTATGTAGACATCTTTTATGAAATATTTCAACAATTATTTTAGGTCTAGATTTACTGCTCATGAAATGAGGAACAGATTAGACAGACTTCAAAGAAATGCTGAGGTACGGAACATGTCAATTTTTGTTTATTTATTATAAAGGACACTTTGCACTCATTGATTACTTTATAGCATATAAATGTTTGTTGTATAAACTTACTTAGAACACTTTTTATTTCATTTGATATACAGTGCAACCTCTCCAAAGCAACACCCTTTGGGAATGGCAAAATTATGTTGTTATTGTTGTTGAGAGGTTATGGGTCTGGAGAGGTTAAATTAATAATTATATCATGCAGTGGGGAAAATCATGATGTTGTTGAAGGGAGGTTGTTGCTCCCCAAGAGAGGACCGCTCTGTACTGTATACAATAGTGATTGTGTTGCTTTTGGTTCAAATTGCTCTTTTAATTACGTTGGTTCCTTCAAGAGATTCCAAGGACAAAAGGAAAGATAATCATTGTCAACTTCCTGTCTTACTGTTTGCCAAGGGAAACAATCACTTCTATATTAGGTTATAATGAAAATGGAGTTTGTTCCCTTACATGAAATTAAAAGTTCTGCTAAAATAAAGAAGCATTATTGCAAATTGCCATAAGCTGTATTGTTTTGCTTCATTGGTATTTTAATTTTTTGTCTAGATATTTCAGTCATAATTGCATTAAACTATATCATGTCTCCATCATTCTTTTTCTAATGTAAATCTATGAATTCTTGATTTGTGATCTGACACTCACCTTAGACTATAATGTCACCATTTTGTGCTACTCATAAACTGAATTAAGTTGAATCACAGTGTCTCTTGTGTATTTAACTTGTTACATGGATATGATAATGTGTTGATGTATAATTCTTTTCAGGATGTATCAATGGTGAATGAGAGAGATAGAGAGGTAGCTGAGATACAGATGAGACAATTGTTAGGTAGCAGACCTGCTGGAAAGGTTAGTATTTGTTCTTAGATCTGGAATATTGTAACACATTACACTACAGTCACACCTGTGTTAGTGGACACCTCAGAATAAAGGCCACCCACTGAATAAAGGATATTCATTAAGGAAATATTGATTATAAAGAAAAACATTACCACCATATAAAGGCTACCTGTCAATAAAGGCCACATAATGACTTTCCTGAGTGTGGCCTTTGTTCACAGGTTTGTCTGTATTTAGAAAAAAATGTTGTTTATGGTTACATGCTCATAAAAAATAGGGCAGGAAGGGTGGGCAATTTTTTGGGGGGATATTTCTAATATTCTGGAAAGTTTGCAGAAAGGTAAAAATATAGTGAGACAGTACATGTATAATGTATCATTCCTTATCTCAAATACTAAGACTAGGGTTGCATAGAAAATAAGGATAGGTCAGGTATCTAGAAACAAACAATTTTTATGCCTTATTTGTGCTTTCAACACTTTAGTAAAATACATGTAGTATTATTTGCATAAAACTGAACTTAGTAGTGATGTGATGTTATTGTGATTAAATGTCAATTTCTTATCTGTGAGACCATCCTTAAGAAATAATGGTTTGCGATTATGCAACCATAACTTGTAATTGTGATTATCAAAACTGCTGAAACAATTTTGGGTTAAGAGATTTTTAGCTCACATGAGCACAAGTGTTCAGGGTGAGCTTTTATGATCTGTCTTTGTCTGTCGTCATGCTGCATACAGCGTTTGCCTTGCGAACAAACTAGAGGCCACATTTTTAGTTCATTTTTCACAAAACTAGGTCGGAATGTTTGTATTGACAAAAACTTGGACAGGTTTGATAATGGGTCATTTGGGGTCGGAAACTAGGTAGCAAAGGGCAAATTGAGGGAAATCTTGTTTAATGAGTCTCTTGCATTACTGCAGACCAGCAATTTTTGAGGATGGCCTGATGTTGTTCATTTATTGTATGATGATTTTCAGGGTGGAATAAACAGAGAAATGATTTCTGACATGCTTCTGAATGATCTGGTACATGATGCTGCACAGGAACTACAATCTTTAGAAGATGATGATGATATCCGTGATGAAGCAGTCACAATGCATCAGAACCCTACCTTAGAAAATATATATCAGAGACTTGAACAGATGGAGGTATTTGTTAATTAATTATGCCCCCTTTCGAAGAAAAGGGGTAAAATTGCTTTGCACATGTCGGTCAGTTGGTCGGACAATTGGTCCGTAACTAAACCTTCTCATAGCAATTATTAAAGAACTATTTGACCTTAACTCCTCAGAGGTTGAACATCACATGTAGATGACCCCTATTGATTTAGAGGTCAATAGGTCAAGATCACACTCACAGTGACCTTCACCACAAAAACGTTGTTCAACAAATAACTAGAGAACAATTGGCCTAAGCTCCTCATATTTGGTTGGGAGGTTGGTCATCACATGTAGATGACCCCTATTGATTTTAAGTTCAATAGATCAAAGGTCAAGGTCAAGTCGGCCTTTAGGGGGCATCCATGTTTTACAAACACTTCTTGTTATTTTAGGGTTTAGTTCGTTTTCTGATCTAGGGATCTTGATCTCAGTAGGCTCAACACATTACCTTTAATGTAGGAAAAATTATATAAACTCTGAGTTTAGCAGTCTTGATAACGTTAATAGACATTCTGATTGTACAAATTGTAATTGATAAAGAAATCAAGTTTTATTTATTCTAGTTGGAGCATTTAGATATAAGAAGAAGATGGGGAACTGTGAAATTTGAGGAACAGACAAGCTCTTCAATATTGAAGACAAGAAAGATAGAACGTCCCTCTAGACCGGTTGCTATGGAGATCACAAGAACAGATCCATCAAAATCTCATATGGTACAAAGCTCAAGGTATGACTATCCTAACATAGCTTCTTTCATATGATACCTGGATTCTGTTGAAATGGCCGGGAATAAAAATAATCAGTTTTGATCTTGCGTATGAATCAAGCCTTATCTGACACTATATTTGATATGAAAGTCTCTGCTCTATGGGACATGAATATGTTATATAAAAAAGTCTGAGTATAATAATTATGATTGTGAATAAAACTTCTGTGATACAATGTATTCATAATTTTTACATAAGGCATGTTCTAGTTTTCATTCAGAATCTGGGTCTTTCTGGGAAGATTTTTATTTTTTCTCCCAGTTGCATTTTCTGATACAGAATGTCATTTCCACTAGTTCTTCATAACTAGACTTTGTTTGGAGAAACTGCCGGTTCCTTATGTAAGGGTAAGTTAGTACTGGTTTGATTCCAGTCCAGGAAAACTGGTTAGGTAAACTGGCCATTGTATATAACTGAAATATCATTGAAAAAGTGTGTTGAACCCAATGAGATTGTAATCATTTGTATCAGGAGTGGAGGAAGACTTTAATTATGTATGATGTCTCCAAGTTGTCACATAGAACATATGCTACCTGCCTCCCTGGTCCCCCTTCCGTGGTCGAGTGGTTAAGGCTGTTGACTTCAAATCACTGTAACCTCTCACTGATTGAGGGTCGTGGGTTCGAGTCCCACTACTGACCATGTCTCTTTTTGTCAGAAAGTAGACAGTTGCTTATGAAGGATGGGAGTCTAGTACTGGTACTTCCCATGAACGATGGTTAGGTGAATTGTCTGCCTCATATGACTCTGCCTGTTGAAAAGGGGTGTAAAACTTGATATAAACAAACCAAAATAAAAAGAACATATGCTGCACCCTTGTACTCTTGGTTGTTTTTCTGATTTAATGACCCACTATGATCATAATTTTATGTTCATTGATAGTAGGTCACTCATGTACTGTTGTGTAAGAATTATAAAATGAACAGGTCAGTCATGTACTGTTGTGTAAGAATTATAAAATGAAGCAATCAATTGAAGTATTTTATATTATTTTTTTACCTGTTGTTTAACGGCCCATTCGGCTTCTATGTTCATTTCAGAGCCTCCCTAGATAGAGGGGAGATAAGTCAATTACTGGAGAACCGGGCATTTACATATTTACATCTCTACTTTTTAGCTCACATGTCACAAAGTGACAAAGTGAGCTATTAGGATCACTCTCCGTCCGGCGTCGTGCGTTGTGCGTCGTGAAACTTTTTGTTGTGACCACACTAGGGGCCACATTTTTGGCTCAATTTTAGCAAAACTGGGTCAGAACGTTAATATCAACAAAATCTCGGACGAGTTCGATATTGGGCCATTTTGGGTCAAAAACTAGGTCACCAGGGCCAAATAAGGGAAAACCTTGTGAACACTTTAGAAATCACTGTTTTGAATTTATCTTCATGAAACTTTGTCAGAATGTTTATTTTAATAATATGTAGGTCAAGTTTGAAAATGGGTAATTTCTGTAGTAAAATTAGGTCACTAGGGCAAATTGCTGGAAAACCTTGTGAACACTCTAGAAGTCACTGTTTTGATTGGATGATCATGAAACCTTGTCAGAATGTTTGTCTTCATAATATCTTGGACGAGTTCGAACATGGGTCATCTTGGGTCAAAAACTAGGTCGCTAGGTCAAATCTTATGAAAAACCATGTTAACACTGTAGATTTCACAGTTATTATTGGATCTACACCAAACTTTGTCAAATCGTTTGTTTTAATGATACAATGGTCAAGTATAAATATGGGTCATCTGGGGTCAATAACTAGGTCACCAGGTCAAATCTTAGGAAAACTTTGTTAACACTGTAGATGTCACAGTTTTAATTGGATCTTCACCAAACCTTGTCAAAATGTTTGCCTCAATGATATGTGGGTCAAGGATGAACATGGGTCAACCGGGTTCAAAAACTGGGTCACAAGGTCAAATCTTAGGTAAAAATCTTGTAAAAGCTCTAAATGTCATGGTTTTGATTGGATCTTGGCCAAACCTTGTCAGTCTGTTTGTCTTAATGATTCAAATATGGGTCACCTAGGATCAAAAACCAGGTCACAAGGTAAAATCTTAGGAAAACCTTATTAACACTGTAGATGTCAAATTTTGATCGTATCTTCACCAAACCTAGTCAGACTGTTTGTCTTAATGATATGTAAGACAAATTCGAACATAGGTCGTCTGGGGTCAAAAACTAGGTCACCGGTTCAAAACAATGTTTTAATGAGTGAACAGTGATTGTCATGTGAGCGATATAGGGCCATCTTGGCCCTCTTGTTTCGAATATTTTTTCCAGGTTCTTTGTCATGCAATACATGCCTCACCTGTTTCTTGTAATTTTCTTAACACAGTACTCGACTTGGTAGTTGGGATGGGCACACTGAAAAAGCATCCCTGAAATATTGAAAGGTTGAGTAGAGATTTGAACCACAACCTTTCATTAAGTAGCCCAGCGCATTACCACTGGACCAACCAATTTAAGGCTCATTTTACAAAACAAGGTGTTTTTACTTATTTCAGAGCTTATGATAAAGATGAAGATGCTCCTATCATATTCACAAAATCTGCTCCAGTACCTCATTATAAACAACAGACATTGATTGGTGATACTGAGGAAGATTTGGTATCTGACCATCCACTTGGTTTACCTCAAAGGTAATGGGAAGTTGTCCATCTAAACTATTTGTAATTGTGTTCTGTTATCCATATAAGTCCCGTGTTATTATTCGGTTGTCTGTCTTAATCATGTGTAATTGTTTCGTTATCCATTTAAATCATGTGTTATCATTCATGTAAAAAAATGACTGTTTTCAAAGTTGCTTCAGACTGACAAGAATATTTTGATTGCATAAAAACTTTATTGGTTCATCGTTATGAAAGTATAATTATACAAACGTAAATAATTTTTACGAGAAATAAGCTGTGTGTAAAACCATCATTTTAGGCAATTTGACAATAAATGTGTATTTATTTTACAGAAGTGGAAAGATTCGACTGAAACTACCAGAATCAGCAGTGAAAGAGATTCAAAGTAACTTGGAGAAATATGAGAGACATTTAAAGAAAACATCTCATCAGGCTCATGGTAGATTTGATCCATGGAAACTTGTAGAAGAGTAAGTTTATGCCTTGATATCATGGTCAAAAATACAGTACAACCTCTCCAGAGAGGCCCTCTCTTGAGCAACAACCTCCCTTCAACCACAGAATGATTGTTTTCCCACTGTACAATTTAACTACTAATTTAAGCTCTCTAGAGCAACAACCTCCCTTCAACAACAGTATAATTTCCTACTGTATGATTTATCTACTAATTTAAGCTCTCTAGAGCAATAACCTCTCAACAGCAACATAATTTGGCTACATCCTTTTTGCTGAGGGTGTTGCTTTAGAGAGGATGCACTGTAGTAGTACTTCTTCATTTAATGCATGTATAATATTGAGACTATTAACTTGATTCTGGCACTCTGTGAATTTAGGATTTGGAATCACCAAAAGTGAATAGTTTTCTTTATACTCTACATAATTGCCGCGAAAGTTACTTGTCCGAATCAATAATTGCTTGTCCTGGACAACCAGACTAGTTCTAATTTTGCAAACTGTTCTAGGTTTAATTTGACTATAAAGTTAACCGCAAAACTCATACGGTCAAACCAGTGAAATATGGTCATTAACAGGAGGGAAGAGATATGGTCATAATGTATATTAAGATCTTATTCAGATATTATTATGTTGATTGCATGTATTTTATTTACTTGGGTTTAATATTGCACCAGCAGTCAAGGTTATTTGGTAACACCAACTTTAATTAATGGTGGAGGAAGACTCCTAGCTTATATCTTGGTTTAACCATTTACCTTTATTAGGTAACTGGACAGCTTCCTAGGTGTGTAGTTTTTGGGTCCTGAGTGAGATTCTAACTCACTGCAGTTAGGGGTTGGTTCTAGTCAGCTATCATAACCACTTTATACAGGGAGACCCCTCCATTGCATCTATGATGGTGTAAAATGTTTTTCAAAATTGCTTTATCCTCTTTTAAATAAAAATAATCTGTAAAATATATTTGTCAATGTGCGCACTTTGTGTAAATGAAATTCAACACAAATGATTTAGTGACTTCAGTTATGAGATGAATCTTATAACCATATAAATTTTATAATTAATGTATTGTTATGACCCCTTTCGAAGAAAAGGGGGTACATTGTATATTGCTCGGCAAATTATTTCGGATGGTCAGTCGGTCTGTCCATAACCAGACCTTGTCCGACCAATAAATAGAGAACAATTTGGCCTTAGGTGCTCAGATTTGGTTGAGTGGTTGGTCATTGCATGTAGACACCCTGAGTACAATAGGTCAAAGGTCAAGAACTTATATCCAGTTGGCCTTTAGTGGGCATCAGTGTTTAATAAACACTTCTTTTTTCTTCAATGTAGTGTACCAGTAGATAGAATTTGTTTATATTTTTTATATATTTTTTGTTTTTTACAGAATATCTGATCAAGTGATGACACAATGCCTGAAAGAAATTGAAAATGAATTGGAAGATGTAGAAGAAAACATTGTAAATCAAGTTTGTAAATCTGAATTTGCTATCCCAGAAGTCCCCACTCAGAAACAGGAAGAGGATGAAGTGGCAAATTATGGTTATCCTGTGAATCTTGAACCAGTCAGTTCTTATAAACTTGAAAATTTGAGAACCAGTCGAGAAAATTATGAAGATATAAATTTGCGAAGCAGTCTGAGAGATAATGAAGATATGCTTGCATCTGCTGTTAGGGATAGTGTCGATAAATCTTTTCTGCAGAGTAGCATAGACACAGGAAGATCTAGAGAAAATGGAGTCAGTTCTAAAAAGGAAGTTACTTTTGACGATCGTGAAGTTAGTTACGAGAGAGAAGTTAGTTATGAGAGGGAAAGTAGCTATGAAAGAGAGGAAAGTTTCGAACACGGGGCAATCTTTGATGCAGCTGATCTAGATGCAGCTATTAATGAGAGAGATCCACCAAAGAATATGTATCAAGATGATCTTGAAGAAGATGATGATGATGAAGAGGATGAGATATCGGAAGTGTCACCAATTGATAGTGATGATTTAGAGTACTCAACCGATGAAACTTGATTGTTTGAGGTTAAATGGCCATAGTACTTTTTAGTGTTTTTAAAAATTTCGATTTCCGTTTAAATCCAAACATTTTCATAGGAGTTATGGCCCCATTCATGTCCCTTGGACACATTTCTAGTTCATAAATTTAATCTTTTTTGAAAGCATTTTGACATGTAACTCAAAACAGTATTGAGTCTCATATGGAAGTTGATGCAAAGTTGTATATGCATTTAGTACATTTTTTCATTCTTTTTAAAGATAATTTTAACTTCATTAATATTTGTCAGTTTTATCATTCACCTGCGTAAAATCTAGTAGTTTTATAAATGTGGTATTCCATAACCTCTCTGATTATAGTGCAGTCTTCGCAAAAGTGGGAAAAATGTGCCGGACATTTGGTCAGGCATCAAAAATATTTAGCCGGACCGAATCAATTTTGGCCGGACCGAAAAATCTTAGTAGTAAACAATAAAAATAATAGAATAACACTTGATTAAATAAAAATCACATGTTTTAACATTTTTTCATAGCACACTATTAAACAAAAAGAAACAGGTCTCATTTTGTCTTATAAGTCGGAAAATTTTCATTAAATTACACAACAGCATAAAATATTTTTGTTTTATTTGAATTTCTATCCGATGTTTTTCCGTAAGATACGCCTCCGTATGACTATCAAATACCGGAATCGGACCGTACAGCGGGCATTTATTCATGATTATGATAATTAGTTTTATTCGGTGATGTTTTAACTTTACCGCTATACATAGATAAGTAAAATGAAAGTAGTTTGGGAAATGTCGATCCAAAACAACACACACGTACACATTTTCATTTATCTGGCGCAGTGAAATTATATCAATTGTAAAAATTACTTCTTTTATTATAATACGAAATGGAAAAGCGATGCGTCCCGAGGACGGACATCTACGCCATATCTGCATCTTTTAGTGGAAATGTACATCAGAGACACAGGACGCAGACCAAAATGAATCGCTGTCTGATTTACTTGCATGAAAAATTGTTTTGAAGAACAAACAATCTTATATAATGCTCTAAAAACCAAAATTAGTGTGTAGTGTAATCAGATGCAGAAATGTCGATCCGCCATTTAAACAACCGACATGCGCATGCGTGATTATTCGTACCTGCTGATTTCGTACCAAATAATACGAATATTTCAACGGACATGAGGACCGGCAAACTTTGATTGTTGTCGGACTGAACTGAATATCGCCGGTCATGACCGGTGGTCCGGCGACTTTCGCGAAGACTGATAGTGTATTAGTTCTTTACACTTTTATCTATTGTCTTGTTTTTATTGCCTGTGGACACTGAGAGCAATTTTTGATTGAATATAATGTTGTTTGTTAATATCTGAACTTGTTTTATTTATATTTTTTTTAGGAATAATACTCTATTAATTCTGTACTTGTGATATAATTATCTTACTTAGAAACATATCAATTTGTGAAACATAGCCTTAAATTTGTCTCATGAAAAATTTTTTTGTTTTGTTTTTAAGCACTTTTAACAAAAATGTAGAAATGAATAATATGATATCAATTTCTTTAACTGGAACACAGTAATTCATAGTTATTAGCTTGGCCACCTTTTCAGTGATCTCCCTTTATAAAGTACAGATGTTTCAGCCGTTAAAAATAGTGTATAACTGTAAATATTATTATTCTGTGAAACCAATGTAATACATTATATCAATGAATTATAGGTATTGTTCTGGGTATTATGAAAAAAATCATAGTAATTAGTGTATGTAAATGAAAAATAGAAATTGTGCAAAAAACTTCTTAAGCATCAAACATTATTAATTTTATAGTGAGATGACAGGGATTCATGTGTCGACCTGTAAAGGGAGATTATTCTATCGCTATGTGGATTTTTGGATGGCAGACCTTTTCACCCCAAGACATTTCCTCCCTAAAAAGTGGCGATGAACCATCTTAGGAGGAAGACTAGGGGCTGAAATGTTTGGCATCCTGGATTTTGTATGCTAGGATGAAATTTTGTCATGACGTGTTAACTAAAAGGTTGTAGTTTATATCTGTAGTGTATTTATTATGTTATTATTATCTGTGATAATAAATTTGATATTTAATTACTGTTGTTTTTTTGTAGCGTAAAATTGTTATTCAGTCAAACCTGTGTTAGCTGCCACCTCTGAATAAAGGCCACCTGTGAATAAAGGCCATTCTTTTAAAATCTCATTTATTATATGGAACAAAATTACCTCTGAATGATAACCACTGGTCCATAATGACCACATTATTTCTTTCCTAAGGGTGGCCTTTGTTCACAGGTTTGAATTTGATTCATTAAAACTGTCTAATCACTAAGTCTTGTATAGCACTGGTCAATAGGCTTCACTGTGATTATTTGGTCTGTGAAAACTCGTCAACAATGTCAATTTTCCTGCACATGTGGAGAAGTTGCGGCTTCTTTTCTGGGTCAAATATTGTCCAGGAAAATTTGTTAGGTGAAATGGTTGCCATAACAAGTAAAAAAAGGCAAAAAACTGCTTTAAACCTGAATAAATAAAAATACAGACCTCAGGTTCTTGGGTTTAAATCCTGGGTTACAGCACATTCTCTGAATATATAGTAGAAGACATGGCATCTAAGGACATTTGTCTTCCAGCACTGATCATTTCATCCTGTGGAGAAGTTGTCAGTGATTTGTAGAGAGTTAATACTGATACAGTGTGCAGGATTGATTAACTGCTCAAATTACGGTCAAACCTGTGTTTACAACCACCTCCAAATAAAGGCCACCCTGTGTATAAAGACCATTCTTTTAAATACCATGATTGATTATTTAGAGCAAAATAATGTCAGAATAAAGGCCTTCTGATAATAAAGGCCTTATTTTGTCATTCCCAAGTGTGGCCTTGGTTTGCAGGTATGACTATTAGTTTTAAAAAATATTTTTTCTAGAATCTTGAATTATATATGAACACTTTCTTGTACTTTTTAGTGTTTGAATGCATCAAAATCTGATTTTGCATTGTATTGGAAATAGGAATACAACTCCAGCTTTCAGTCTATTAAATTGGTTCTTGTTTTAGCCATCTATGTGTCAGTTGAGACCAGTCTATGAATAAGTACCCATTTACAAAATTAGTTCCCTTGTATTGAGAGTATATCAATTTCACCAGACAGTTTTGCCTTCATAGAAAATATTGATTATTCCTTCATTCTTGTACGGTCAAACATGTCTGAGCAACCACTTCTGAAATAAGGCCATCCTGTGAGTAAAGGCCATTATTTTAAAAACTGTCATTGATTATTTAGAACAAAATGACATCCAAATGAGGACCCCCTGTCAATAAAGACCACAATCATTATGTCTTTTCCAAGGGCAGCCTTTGTTCACAGGTTTGACTATGTGTTGTATAACCTTAAAGAATTGATACTTTTATTTATAAAGAATTAATAACTAATGCACTGCAAAATTTATTAAAAACGTGATTGAATACATTTATCTACATAGAAAAAGTGTAATTTTAAACATTTCAGACATTCTAAACTACAAGTGTTAATTAAATCTAGTAAACATCATTATAATCAGTTCAGTTTCTATAGGACGCGTTTAACATTTCATGTTCTGGCACATCGTTATAATTAAACTAATGTATAGTTGGTGCCAAAAAGCACGTGCACTACTGATCTTTGATCTGTAAGCTGATTTGCTGAAACCTTCGAGTTTGTACGATGAAAATTTACTCCAACATCCCGGCCTTTCAGTTGTGAAATCTACAACATTTTTGCCAGTTAGACATCGAGAAACAATTAACAAAGTGCTATTTGTTTTCAGAAAGTGCAATAAAGGTAATGACACATTTAACAATTCTGTTATAAGCGTTTCACACTAATTACTAATACTTTTGCTGAGGCAGATAAAAAAAACTCCAATACATACACGGATGATACAATCCGTTGTTACCAAGGTAACGAAAACACTTTGATTGTGTTACGTTCTACATCGATTAATGTCATATTGTATTGGGTAACCAAAAGTTTATCAGACCCAGGTGTAAGTACAATCTTTTGTGGATTTGAGACGCCATCAACAATCACATCACCCATGATTTCTCCATCTGTGTTGGCCATCACTATGTTGTGTGACTTATTTCCAGCAACAAAAAGACGGTTGCCATGCAAAGCGATGCCTTTTGGTAATTTGAGACCGTCGTATCTGATTTCCCATAACTTTTCACCCTGTGTTGTTATCGCGATAACAGTTTTCTTGTAACGATCTGTGACGTACATGCAACCTGCTGTACGGTCTAACACAATGTATTCTGGGAAAAAGAAGAGGTTATGACCTATATTGTCCTTGGCTATGACCTTGAGCTCACGGCCATCACGTGACATTAGTTTAATGCATGGAGGAGAATCATAACAACAAACAGCCAACATATAGTTTGAATAAGATATACCCCAACATTTAGCCCCAGTTTGAATTGCTGCCATAATTGCGATGTCGCTCTCACGAACTTGCATAAGTAGAAATCGCTTCTCTCGAGGTAAGGTCACGGCTATTTCTGAACTAGAAATCGCGACCAAGTCGAAAGGTCTTGCTGATAGGACGCGCTCGCCCGTCCATCGAAAGTCAGGATCGTAGAGCTTGATTTTCCGATGAACCTGGTCAGCAAGTACTATGCGGCCGTCGCTTAAAATGTCTGCTCCCGTGATGCAACAGTTATCCCGGTCTTGTGCAGTGCGTACCTTGAAATAGACTTCAAGTTTTCCCGGCGGAATGTCGTACTTGTTGTGAACTTGGGCAGGAGAGATTGAAGGAGACGGCGAGAAAATCTTCATTTCGTTGTCATCTTTACCGGTGTCTTTCTTTTGTTTATGTTTCTTTTTGTCAGCATTATAATCAGACGATTCGTGTGGAGATTCCACTATTCTCTCCTCGGGTATCATTATTGTATCTGCTCTGACGGTATATGGTGGAGGGATTTGAACATCCTGGTGTGACATAGAGAACTTTCCCATCTCTTTCAGAGTACCAAGGAACAGCTGTAGACTCTGGTCAGGAGAGAATGCCAACAAAACATCTTTAAGGTGCCTTGATACTTCCTGTAATGCACATAAATCAGTTATGTTCAGTATAATGCTGTCGCAGTTAGGCAACACTTTTACCAACTACAGAGACAAAGACTGTGTCAAGAAAATCACGGGAAAATGATGAGGCGCGTGTATCGGTGCTTTACATCGGGTACGATAAAGAACCAGGAAAAATATTCGAAATAGGGATGTAAATGTACGGTTCACCTTATATCTCCCACCTCTCTCTCTCTCTCTCTCTCTCTCTCTCTCTCTCTCTCTGGGGCGACCATGAAATGATCATAGCCGTCAAACGTTCGTGTATATAATGATAATAATGAACTCTCCTCACGATTTCAATGGTAATCTATCTAGCTGCTCGTACTCTATAATAAGGACAAACGAGTTAAGGCGGATCAATTAATTGTCGGTTGACGACGTGTAGAATTAGACGAATATGTGCTTGATCTGGCTTTGACATTTAAATCGTTTATGGCGTGCATAAATGATATGACACATGCAAATGGAAATTAATGAATCTTTTAACCGGTCTGATAGGCGATATTGATAAAATATCAGGATAGGTATCATGAAGAATATGCAGTACCTTTTCAAAACAACACCCTTTGTGGGAAGCAAAATTATGTTGTATTTGAGAGGTTGTTGCTCTAGAGAGGTGAAATTGATAGTTATGCCGTGCGATGGGGAAAATCATGAGATTTTTCTCAAGAGACAGCCGCATTGGAGAGATTGCACTGAACGTGAAAATTGGACTAAACATTTGATATTACTAATACTGATGAAAAAGTACGCGAGATCTTGTTGGCTTTTAATATTATACCTTCAAACTCTTTTCACAGAAGTTGCTCTCTCGTTTTGCCTTATTGTAGGTTATCAACACATCAGCGTCAGTTCCATGCGTCATGGAATTCTGTAGCACTGAGCATGCGTTCTTAGTTGTGTTCACCAAGTCTTCTGTCCGCTCTACCTCACGATGGAAGTGGGTTACCTCTCCCTTTCTGAGATCTTCAAGCTGTGCTAACGCTCTCTCTTCTTGGGCTGTCAGGATCTCATTAATTTGTTGTCTGATGCTAGAGATCTGCTTCTTCACGTTACTAGCTGCATCTTGGATACTTTCCACAGCATGTTTACGGTTGTCAAGGATACGTATTCCCCAACTGGTTTGATGTTTGAGCTTTTCCATTATACCTTTAGCTTCATCACGCTGCTTAGATGCGGCCTCCGATGAACTTAGTATACTGGTACATAAACGATGGAATCCTGTCGCACATGTGGAACAAATCACCTGAAAGTAGAACACATGTTTTATTATAATAACGAAATCCATTTTAAAATTTACGCTCGATTTGCATAAGCTTTACGGATCATTTGTTGAATATGTAATGTTTAGCCTACTCATCCATGGAATAAGGAATCGCACTTCAAAGTCCTTTTAAAGAATTAGAACTTGACATAAAATAAGATGTTTTTGTATGTATCCTAAATTCCCAAATACTATGTCTGATCTATACCAATAAATGATGTATTTATTACGAAGGAATATACGGTATGAACTATACTAGATAACAAATAATTACTAGTATAATTATATGTGATATACTGACAACAGAGGAAACACACATTTATAAACCTCAGTCTTTGCAAGTGAACTGGAACAGCATGTCCCCACAATAAGATAACAAATAATAATGTATAATGTATGTATAATGTATGTATATTGTTTAATGCATGTATAATGTATGAATAATGTATGTATAATGTGTAATGTATGTATAATGTATGATTAATGTATGCATAATGTATGTATAATGTATGATTAATGTATGTATAATGTATGTATAATGTATGTATAATGTATAATGATTAATTGAGCAAGTAATTGTGAATCATATCATTCACTTACTGTCAAACATGTGAACAAAGGCCACCCATGGGAAAGGCAAATATGACCTTTATTGACAGGTAACCTTTACTCGGAGCTTATTTTGTTCTTACTAATCAATGACGGTATTTAAAAGTAAGTTCTTTATTCACAGGGTAACCTTTATTCGGAGGTGGTCGCTAACACAGGTTTTACTTCATATATAAAACAGTGTTTTTACAACAGACAAGTCGAACACCTGTAAAAGCATACATCTTCTATATTTACGAATTTAAGGCTGAATTTGTAGACTGATACAGTGATAAGAAAACTATACCTGGGCATGATCCTCGCAGTAAAAATCCAGGAACTTCCCGCCATGCTCCTGGCACGGCGTTCTTAGCAACGTGCTTTTGATTGGCTGGAGTTTTATGCTGGCGATATCTACTAACGCATGCGTCTTTGAAATTCTCAATGAACTATGTTGATTTTCACAATCTTCACACATAGCCTCGCCACAGTTCTCACACCACGTGACCGCCAATGTGACACTACCTCGTTTGTTGCAAGGATCACACTTCCGACCGTCAGACCGTAGTTTTACAGCTTCAATCAACCCGACAATGAACTGATTTTGAGGCAAGGATTCTGCCCAGGAACCTGGACCTGTAAACCAAAAGTAAAAATGCAATCATACCATTAAACTGTTTCATGTTGTGTTGACTCTGCCTGTACAAAGCCTCTGGTATTTGGTGCACTGCAACATGGCTACAACATGGAACGGAAACCAGTTGATCATACTATACACGTGCTCTGCTTGTCCATTCACTGCTTGATAAATATGTCCAAAATATTTTAAATGACATACAGTCTAATAAGCACCAGTTGGGAAAAACTTTAATGTAATAATCCCCCTCGAAAGGAATATTTAAAATCATGATTTTTCTTGAACTATTCATGCATATTTAATGAATAGTTCATGAAGTATAAATAAAAGTATGACAGTTTGTTTGTTTCATCGGATTTTACGCCATTTCTAACATTCTTTCAGTCATATCGTGGCGGACAGTTATCATACCCAGCTTTTCTTGGCTTCATTTAGGCCTTTAACCAGTATTAACCACATTCTATCCGTAAGCTTCTGCCAAACTACCCCACATATTTTAGAGGTGGAGGACAATTTAACATAGGATGTAATATCTTCAGTCAAATTTGTCACGGATAGTGAGAGCCTCGCCTGGGGTTCGAACTCACAACATCTCGATCAGTAGACGAACGCTCTAACCACTACGCTAGCCGGGCGGGTGGGCTCCAGTACGTGACAGGGGTTGGGTTACTAATGTTAAGCAAAACAAAATGAGATGTCTACGGTTATTTGAATGAAATAAACAGTGTAGGAAGATCATAAATCCTTTATATATTTTTTACTGAACACCTTTTGTGAAAATGAGATACCTTTGATCTCCAAATAGTTACGATTTAATCCGTTGAAAGTATGGTGTCAGTCAAGAATCCATAAAAATGACTTTTTCTGGTATGAAGGCGTCAGATAGTCAGTTCTGTGTAAGTGGCCTGTGACTTAATTAAGACCCTTCTTGTAAAAACCTTTATTGGAAGATAGAGCACCAACCGCTAAACAACAACATAATTATGCTACTCCAAAAGGGTGTCGCTTTGGAGGGGTTGCATAGTACTCGATTAGTCGCACACTCACCTTGAAGATGGTTTGGGGAATCCACAAACTGATGACATCTTGGACAATCAAATCCCTTAGGTACATGGATACCTTTAGTGTTGTCCTCAATATGATCAGCGATACAGGTCAGACAGAATGTATGTAAACATGGCAACGATCGGGGATCTGCATATTCCTCGGTGCAAATAGGGCATGACAGAAACTCCTCACTCACGTGACCTTCTGCTGACTGCTCGGTCATGTTTTAAGGATAGGTCACTCAGATCAAGATGACACCACCTCCGAATGAAACACAATCACCTGGAAATATTTTTAAAGATTTTCTAACATGGACGTGAGTGACTTTCTAACTTTGACAATAGTTCCTACGTAAGCTTGCTAGACAGTTTCTCTTCACATGTCAATCGCATTTATTTCATGAAAATATTTGAAAGGTCATGCGAATTATGAAAATGTCCAGCATTTTGCAGATTTCTTTGTTTTGTTCAATTTTTATTCGTTGGATATATGTTCGAACATTATAATCGATTCTAAAATATACAATGACTATTGTTCACCCCGCCATTGAATCTACCGTCCGTACATGTTACAAAAAAGCTTCATAACTTTGAAAGTCATACTGACGTTCGAGTTAAGTCTTAGAATTGTAATTCATGGGAGACAAAAAAGAATTGCCTTTATGAAATGATAATATGCTTTATGAATAAAAATTATTTTAATTAATTATCTTACCTATAATCCTAAATAATCAAAATATCGTTTGTCATTACTTGTCAATTTTCGTTAAAACAATATGGCTGACAGTCTGTTGTCAAGGCCTGAGATTAAATTACAAAGTAAAAGTTCACTGAGCCAATGAAAGAACGCTTTATTGTATGATTAGACAAATATGTATTGTTTCACAGATAGCGGTTGGTTAACATTTGTTTTGCTTATTGTATGATTGGTTTTAACCAAAAAAATGGACGATTTAATTTTGGACAAATAGGTATGTTTTTTTCCTTATAAATATCGTTTTTACGCCATCGTACTGCCTGACAAAGTCTTAAAAATGTATTATGTTTAACAAAAGTACAACTTTTGGAGTCAACGGTGAATTGAATAACACTATTTTTCGACCTCATTGTTTTATTGAACAACGTTTAGGATTAGAAAAAAACAAAAACATTTTTACAGTAATCTGAAAGCTAAAACATGTGGCCATGATTTTCACTATAAAAAACAAAATTATTATCATTTCTACAAAACGTGAATAAATCATGTATTGAATTTTTTACATTGATATACAACATTAAACGGAGGCATTTTTTTATATTTTTGTCTGACTTTTATCGCAGTTTGGTGAATCTTTGAAGGAGTAAAGTTGGTTATGTTTTATATGATTGTTATAATTAAATTGATGTCTGCTTTCTTCCACCACCATGATGTTGTTCATGTGTTGTAAAACTTGTTACAACACAGTCAAATCTCGTTCTAATTTATGTACTATAGTACTAATATCCCACCCTGGGTATTTTAACAGTTATTAGTCAAAAGTCCTTAAAATAGATCAAATTTCGTTTTTTGTCTTAAACGAGTGATTTTTAACAAAACCGTTGTTTACCGTGAATAATTTAAGTTTGTCATTTGAAACTTTTATTGACAAAGGATTTAAACAGGTATGTAGATCAAAATGGCATTTGGAAATTGATAATTAAACACATATCGATCAGATCATTTAAATTTTGTTTGTTTTTTTGTATAACTTAACCCACGCATTCATATAAAAAATAAAATAAATGAACTATAAAAACCAAGGCGACTAGTTAATTAATTTCAATGTTACCCAATGTACACATAAACTGCACATTTCATTAAATAAATCCTTATTAATTAAAAATTCGTCTTACATTAATTTCTATAGGAGGATTCATTTGGCAATTATTCATAAGGGTTTTAATTATTTCAGACTATGAGTAAGCCATGGATGAATTGTCTCTAAAATGCTTATAACATAAGCTTGACAGATGCATACATTGCATTGTATCAATAAAAATAATCAAATATATCTGTATTATTACACTCTTATGTATAGCCGCCATTTTCCTGAAGACGCGTAGTTGGCCATTGATTGTAGTCGCGACTCGCAATAAATCATTGAAGATTTGCTTTGCTTTCAGAGAAATATTTTATATCTAAAGCTGAGATTTATTACCACTATGGAGCGGGGTTATAACAGTATTACTGAGGATTTCCTCACGTGTCCAATTTGCAAAGACGATTTTACGGATCCAAAACAGCTTCCCTGTCTACATGCATTCTGTAAATCATGCGTATCCGAACATATCGTCAAGGCAACGGAAGGTCAAAGAGCACCGACTGGCTTCGATTGCCCGACATGTAAAAGGTACGTGGACGCGCCTGATCCTCATCAACCTCCAAATATGTGGGGAGACATGCTTCCGGCTAGTCACCTTCTTAAAAGCTTGATGGATAGTGTTCGTCTACGCAATGACGTCAGCAAATGTGACCCTTGCTTTCGACGGAAGGACAAAGTTATAGCCACGAAGTGGTGTAAGGAATGCGCTGAAGCATTGTGCGACCAATGCGTAGATTTCCATAAATCTTTGAAATACTCCCAGAATCATACACTAATGGATTTTGAGGAACTTCGCCAACAGCCAATCAAAAATACGCTGCCACGCCCACCTTGTCCTCATCATGAAAACACAACGCTTGGTTTCTTCTGTGAGGACCATAAGAAAGTCTGTTGCTCTTCGTGTGTTACCGTAGACCACAGGAAATGCTCTCATGTGACCACGAGCGTCGATGCTGCTGCTAAATATAGGAACGAAGTTGACGTTCTGACTGAGAAACTGAGACATCAGAATGGATGGTCTGCAAGAATCATGGAAAACAGGCAGCACAGCATGAGACTGCTAGATGACGCAGAAGCCCAACTGAAAAGTCAGATAATCAGTGTCAGGCAGCAGTTTGAAGAGCTTCTACGAACACAAGAAAAGCGCATGCTCGATGACCTTAAGGCGCTGAAGATGCAAGAGAGACAGAAGTATGAAAAAGAGGTCGCTAAATGTGAGGAAATGATTTGTACCACAGGAAACGCTTTGAACATCGTGAAAAACTCGATGCAACACGGCACGGACTCTGACATTCTAATGTCTGTCAACAGTGTCAAAAAGGAGGCGAAGACTTGTGAGAGAAGTTTAACACAGTTGTCGAAAGAGTTAACAGATATTCTATTGATATTTACACCTGATCGAATGTTGTCACAAGTGCTCGGGTCCCTGAAAGATATTGGGAAAATATCCTTCAGCCACAGCCATGTACACGTTCAGCCACCTTACAACTTAAATGTACAAAATTCTACAATCGATTCAGAACCTGAAACGGAACCGGAATTACCAAGTCCTGATCAGCATGTTCAAGAAAAAGCTCCTACTCCTGTGAAGAGAATCGTAGACGATACTCCAAGATCATCTAGAATGTCAAACACTTCGAAAAGAAGCCGATCGAACTCTCGCCGTTCCCGTCATTCACCAGAGATCAATTCTTCAAGAAATTCAGTATTGACAAATTCTCGCATTAATTCAATAAATTCCAAGTTTTTAGAAGACACACCACGATCCAAGGCTAGCAGATCTAGGAATTCAAGTTCAGATATCTTCCAATCCACTTTTGATCACATGGATGAAGATACGCATCCCAAATCAAGCAGTCGTCTGCTGTCACCTGTCACACCCATGGGACGAACGTCACAGAGACGTCCTGTCAGCAATCCCGCTGCTCTAGAATTCTTTTTTAAGGTATATCAATTTTTATGTTGTTTTCTTAAAGACTGAATTATCAACAATTGTTTTCGGAGACTTAGGTATATTCACTTTTTAATTTGAAGGGATGAGGGAAAATGACTCTATCTTTGTCTGAATGAAAATAGGCCTGTCTTGCGTCCACCAGTTTAATTGATAACTTATATTTTGTACTGTAATTATGTCAAATCTGCCCAAATCTGAAGAAACTTACATTAAAATTAGATATCAATAAATATAATTAATATGGCATTTTTAACCATATCATGTCTTTGTAGAAAGCAGTAATGACTCAAAAAATATTTATGTCCCGAATTAAAACAATCACGTTGAAATATAACCATCAGTGGAAACTGTATAATAAGACCGCTCAGAGGTCTCAATGCTTAGGTGATCTCATTATACATGTATAGTTGAATTATAGACGATACACAGAAATACTGTCCGAAAAAGTGGTTTATATACAGAGGTGGTTTTAATTCTGAAGTGACCTCTAAGTCAGGGAAACCGGTCCGGTTAGCTCAGTGGTTAGAGCATTGGTCTACTGATCAAGAGGTTGTGAGTTCTAAACCCGGACGAGGCTCACTCTGTCCATGACATATTACATCCCATATTAAATTGTCCTTCAGCTCTGAATTAATATGTAGGGTAGCTTGGCAGAAATTTGCGGATAGCTTGTGGTTAGTACTGGGTACGGCCTAAATAAAGTCCAGGAAATATGGTTAAGATAAATATCCGCCACAATATGACTGAAATAATGTTGAAAGTGGTGTTACATCTGATGAAAGAAATACAATGTATATCAAAGTCAGGCTTTTCGGTATACATTTTGTTGGTTACTAGGTAAGTAAATGTGTACCAGTAATTTTGTGTTTCTTTGTTTTAGGCCCGTACTGCTCAGGACCGGGAGAACTGTATTCTAACCGGTGCCACATATATGGTAGATGGAAGGATCGTCCTGGTGGATCAAATGTTGCGGAAGTTGAAGCTCTTTGATCAGAATTATCATTGGGTTGGTGAAAAAGTTCTACCAGCCCGTCCTTACGACATCTGTAATGTTACGGACAATGAAATCGCCGTAACTTTTCCAAGAGAGAAACGAATTCATGTGTTTACAGGTATGAATCAATGGTTAAACTTATATCATTGTTCTTACATACGTTATTAAACAACTCAGTCCATCTTTTAGGGAATAATGTGCAACCTCTCCGAAGCAACACCCTCTGTGAGTAGCAAAATTATATTCTTGTTGGGAGGTTGTTGCTCTAGAGAGGTTAAATTAATAGTTAAATTGAGCAGTCGGAACAAATTATACTGTTGTTGAAGGGAGGTTATTGCTCAAGAGAGGGCCGCCCTGGAGGTTGCACTGCGCATAGAAATTAACCTCCTTGAATCTTACGACAGTAAGACATACTGGACCCTAATAATTCCCCTAATGGTATACAGGGTTCATTGTTCTTTAAAAAACCAAATACACACACAAATTGTGAGATTTATTTGCGTAAACATCCATAGTTATTCTTTCCACGCTGAGAAATATTCCATAGAAATATACAACACCATTAACTGAAAATGTCTTCTTTTTCCTTTCTGCAAATAGTCAGACAGACGGACTTCTTGCCCACATTTACAATTAGCACTGGTGCCAAATGTTGGGGATTGGCTTACAACTCGGTCTATAAGAGGTTTGCTGTCTGTTGCTATACACAACCACCGTGTATAAAGATCTTCTCTGGGAGTGACGGACGTGAAATTAAATCCTTAGCCCGGGACAGGACCGGAGTAGAACTGTTCTTTTTCCCTGACTACATTGCAATGGATAGCGCTGGTATGCTTTCTTAATTATTCGAATTACAAAGTTAAGTTTGATTTCACTATGATGTAGTGCACGGTGGTTAACCGTCTTGGACTTTTTTGGATCAAATCAGTGTCCCCAGACTATTTTTGTTCGAGCAAAGCACATTTATGGATTAATTTCTTAAAAACAATGGACAAACTTCCTGATTCAGGCGCAAAAACATGTAAGAATTTTACGATTTCTGTACCACTTTAACATGTCTGTTCTTTCCATACATTCAAAATAATTATCAAGTTCTTGTAAATTTATTCTTTACATCAAGAAAAAGTCTGAAGTTTCTCAAGTGAAAGTACATCAACATTTACCTGAAATTACTAAGAAAGTACACCGATTTTTCAGACTCCATGCATGTTTATTGCTCTAACATATATGTATAGTACATTGCCAAGGTGTTTTAGTCAACTGTGGGTCTTTCAGATATCAAATCATCAGTTTTTAAACGACCCAAAGGAACTGATTATAACTAGTCCGTTTCCATGATCACTAGAAGTCCTTCGCTGCTAAGTTTTTTTTCTCTTTTACAACAATGAACCGAATTTTGACTGGATAAATACTCGATAAATAACCTTTGATAAATTGTTATTATTCAGTTCAGTAACGATACCGATTGAAAAACATGAAAACTTTGTAGAAATTGACATTTTATTCCTTCACTCGATAGTATCGCCCAATCTTGCGAGGAAAATGCAATTTGATTACATTTGCGCATGTACTCTGTTCTCTGTGATGTTGATTTAACATTATTTTCTTGTTAATAAACATTTGTGCTGTTCCGTCGCACATAAATAGTTCAAATAAAATAAGTAGAACGTATAAAATATTTTGAACACACCTGTCTAAACTTTTAACTTGATATTCATTAAAAGTCCTTTGCTCGATCAAAAACAGTCTGGGGACACTGATTTGATCCAAAAAAGTCCGAGCCGGTTAATCCACCGTGTAGTATGGTTTGATTAAACAAATTTAAGAAATCATTGTATCAGTTTATTAATCGGTTCTAGATGCAATTATCGACAGATCAGAATCTATATAATACATTTAACCTTTAAATATTGCACAGAACAGCAATTACACGTTGCATTCGAGGTCATACTTAAGTCTGGCGATGCTAGGAACTATATAGGATGTACAGTTAATTAGATGGTTAATGTCTCATGGGAATACAATCTATTGAATGTCAAAACCCGAATAACCAGATAAGCTGACCATTGCATTCTACCAGACATCTGTGACATCATTTTAATTATATAGTTCTGGTCTTTTATTTAGTAAAAGATGATCATATTTCTTCTGTCACGTCTTAGTTCAATTGTCAGTACCGAGAGATACCGGAAATAGCCGGTAATGTACGATCGTCTACAACGGAAATGTATCGGAAGTGTCTGACTTTATGGTAAAAGCATATGTTCGAGATAAAGTGTTTGAACAATGAAAAATGATTCATGGACCTTTTTAATGATCTTACTTTTACAGGGAGAAACTTGTACGTGACTGATAAATATAAGAAATCCATTATTGGTCTCACGATAGACGGCGAGAAAAGATGGGAATGTAGTTATCATGGTCTGAAGAACCCACGTGGTATTGCCATCGTAGGGAACAGTATATATGTGGCAGGGTGCAGATCCCATAGGTAACAATACTTTTGTTAAAGGCCCATTAGCTTTTTGAATATAGTAATACTGAACAATAGGTAAAATGGTCGTAAAATATAAGAAATGTATATTATTTGCTCTAAAACAATATTTACATATTGCTTTTCGTTAGCCACTTCTCTTTAAATTTGTCAAATGCTTTTTGTTATTTTTTGCAATATCATTGAAAATAATACTGTGCTATATTTCTATATGTACTCCATGATTAAATAAAATTTCGGAATGTTTTATTGCAAATAGAAGTCACTTTCACTGATAAGACATCTTTCTAGGTAAAATAAGACCTACTTTAATTTTAACAACCAATAAGCTAATTGGGCTTTAAAATCAGTTTTCTGCAATACAACCTCTCTTGAGCAACAACTTCCCTTCACCAACAGTATAATGCCCACTGCACGATTTACCAATGAATTCAACCTCTTAAGAGCAACAACCTCTGAACAACAACATAATTTTATATATATATTTTATATAACTCATAAAGGATGTTGCTTTGGAGAGGTTGCGTTGTGTACTATGCAGTTCTTTCTTTCGATGTTATATTGTGATGATATAATATTATCATTTCTCCAACTCTGTATTATAAGATGACTTCAAATTGTACCTTGACCTTTCCGCTATCATTCAGATGACAGACATAATGTTGCCAGTATCCTTTGTACAGTACTGAACAACAACAAAACAATATTACCCCTAACAACAATTGGCATTTTCAACAATTAATCAATATTTTATGTAAGGGATTGATTAAAAAAACATTCGTTTCCGCAGTTTCTTCATAAAACAATTAACTTACGATAGTCTTTAAGCATCAAACAATAATTAATGCTTGATATTGTACAATGGATGCCAACTTTTAGCTGACATCGATACAATTGCAGGCCATTTTGTGTATTTAATTATTACAGTAAAATCCCTGAAAGTCAGGCTCCCTGAAAAGCGGAAAAAATTCAAAGTTCCATTTTTTTCGGATTGTTTATCAAAAGCTTTGTGAAAACCGGAATTCTCAGAAGCCCGGACTTTTGACCCAGTCCGGAAGGAGTTTTACTGTACATTTGTATATATATTTATTATTTCAGCGTTGGCTTACTTTCTACGGAAGGCGAGATCATTGGAGAGATCATCAATGAAGGAATTTCATTCCCGAACAAGATCTGTCTAAGTCCTCATGCAGATCATCTACTGGTTACTCAGTTTCAAGGGACGCTTATTGACATCGAACGTAATACAGTGAAGATTTACAGACTTGATTAACTTTCGGAAATGTTCGGTAAAGATCGATCATCTCAGGATGATGAAAATCCGAAAATAGTTTTGTAATATCCAGTGACCTAATTGGTATGACCTAAATTTCTATAAAGGGAATAATTTCCGTTTCTAGGTCAATAGTTATGTCAAGTTTACGCATTTTGACAGATGAAAAATTAATAAGATAAATAAAAGTTACACCATTGCACCATTAGACAGACTAGTTAATTGTTTGATGGTAGACATAACAATATGTTCATGTCATGAGGACACGCTACTTTCTTATTGATTCCTTTTGATGATCAATCGACTAGAACAGTCAGGTTTTAACTTCTGTCGCCATAAAATGATCACCAATACACTAAAGCTGTCTTTTAATTCATAGATCAAATGTACTAGATCTATCTTATGTTAGTGTAGGTATCAACTGAAGTATTTATTTAAACATGATCACGTTTATCATTTAAACATCCAATTAATTAGTTCTGTGGTACCTCTATAATCAATACATGCCTGGATAAAAGAATTTTCCGGATAAGAAGGGTTTCTGGCCCCATTTTTTATCAAAAAAACTTTTTTTTTTTGCTCAAACTCAAATTATTTATTATACCACACATTTCTCTGTTTTATTGTATGTAACTAACTCAGGATGTGATACTAAAAGAACGCACAAAGATGGTCTTATAACAATTTCCCACAATTTCAACCAAGTTATAGTCTCTTGATATGAAATAATTCAGTAAAATTGATTTGAGTCTGCTATTGGGACTCAAGTAGAAAAAGAGTTTTGAGACAATGTTTGTCGGTTAGACCCACAATATTTCATGTGGCATTTTTAACATGTTCTTAGTAAAAATATATCGAATGGTAACATTGCTGGTCAAATACGCAATGTTTCTAAACAGAATAAACACTTAAGTCCATTATTGTGTTTCTACTAAATTTTGTTCGTGAAACTGGGGCCTCGGTATTAAGTTTTATTTAAGGCCTAAATACTTGCAAAACTGTTTGTACAATCTTTTTATATTTTTTACAATAAGTATCCAATGAAAATTGTCAACACCAAATTTTACGGTTATTTCCGGATCAGAGGGACCTGAATAAGAATGGTTTCTGTTCTGTTTAAATATGTCTTAAAATTAATAACAACAACTATCTTGTTTCTGAAATGCTGCGTTTTTTTCACGCAGTCAAGTCTAACATACTTCTTATACTGGACCGTTGTGTACAGGAAACATTGTCAAACATAGTGATTCATCATAAAATGTTTTCAAATATACAAAGAGGTCACACTAAAAGACATACGACCTTTATTCACAGTTAATCTTGTATAAGAGGTTTATTCGGTCTGCCAAGTCAGTGCTGAAGTGCGACCGTTGTTCGCATAGATAGTCTTTCTTTACGTATGACCTTTATTCCAGATGTCCATTTGATAAATAAGACCATTGTTCATTGCATGACCTATACAGATGATCTTGTTCGCAGATGACCTTTGTCTATAATTGACCTTTGTTAACAGGTGAACATTGTTCACAGATTATTGTTAATTCTAATTTGACTGGATTGTTCTGTTTTGTAAATCAGCCATGACAATAAGGCCAATAATAATATCACCTAGTACTTTGAATGTTGCTCGCATGTTTTCTGTGAATTCATCATATAAGTGTTTATAGTGGATGAGTATTATATTTGTTTATTTATAATTTGTGTGAATGATTTGTTACTAGGATAGTTTGCGTGATTGGTTGTCAGTCATATTTGTATAAAAATTGGCCATCCTTTACAAAATATTGGTTAAGATTTACGTTTCAGATCAAAAATCTTTTACACATTATTTACGATTTGAAATAATACCAACAATGTCTACCTTACGCACTACTCACTGATAACAAGTTTTGTCATTTAACCAATATTTGTTTAAGGGTTGAATTAGTACCAAACATTTAAACTGATTTTTGTTCATTGATGTATATGTACATTTATGTTGGTGTTTTCAATTGACAAATTGGAATGATATTGTGAAGTGTTTTACATAGATTAACTTTTTAAAATTAGTATTATATTGCACCTGAAAAGTTTTAATAAAATTATTTAGAGTGAATATGTTGATGTTATCTTAACTTGAAACCAGGAAATTTCCTTAAAATATTTATTTTGGCTTATCACTAAATACTGGTTGTCTTAGACAAAACGAAAAAGGCAATTTTATCAGATATTTGAATCACACTGTCCACCAACCATCATATTCAAAAGCCTCATGTCTCTGGTTCATATGTTTGGATAGACACAACAAACAACAGTATATGTGTACATGTCATTTAATATAAATGATGAGATCAATAAAATCATGATAGTAAACAACATATTGCTATCCATACATAGGTGGGGTAAAACCGCCATTTTAGAATCAAAATCAGAAGAGCTTCATCACTGTGTGGTAGCACTGTACGCAAAAAATCAACGGTGTTTACAAGATGGCGGACGGATAAATGTTGTGAGGTAGGTGTCGTTTGTTTTTGGTTCAAACTTTTTAAATACGACGTCATCTACACAATAGTATACATCAAATGAAAGAACTTTAAAACGGCAATCGGCGGCTAATAATCGTTTTTTATCAAACCAAGCCGTTTTCACAAAATCAGTGTCTGAACATCTCGTGTTGAGTTTTTTGAAAAACGAAGCGAGGAAACTGAACAAAACCGACGATTATTCCGTTAAAATGAATGAATCGACAAAAATATTTGTCCACGTGTATGGAGAATGTAAAGCTCCTCACGTATATCCATTATTTCCTCATCAAAATCCCTTGTAGTAGATGTTTTAAAGCTTTTAAATTTTACATACTGTACGCCACGGTGCTAAGTGTAAACATTGTACTGTACGCAACGGAGAAAACAATTTCTGTACGCAACGGAGCAACAATTTTAGTCAAAAATCTGTACGCAACGGAGCAGTCAATGAATAGCTTGTTTCTGTGTGTTTAAAAACATGTCTTCTATACATTGTTATAGAAGAATGCACGCACAAACATCAATAACGATACCAGTTTTGGCTCAGTATTATCTATTGACATTTTTTTCATGAATTTACTAAGTGAATGGCTTTTTGTCGATTACGATTTCAGAATTAGTTGTCCATAACAATTCGGCTAAATTTGTATTTGTCAATTCAACATTGCCATTGTAAATTAGGTTAAATAAGTCTTCTTCGCAGGTCGAGAAGTCTATTAGCAATGACTTTAATGGATGTCGGATGGTGACAGGTAGGTTCGAATCTCAGGTGCTGCGTGTATTTCTCTAAATCAAAATGATATTGTAAAGATATACAGAGCAAAGACAAGATATTAGCATAAGTTTTCCGCTGAATACTGTTTATATTTTTCATTAGTTATTTTCATATAGATTCTGAAATTTGATAAAATCTAACGTAAGAAAAAAACTAACTTATGAAGATATTGTTTCCATTTTTTTATGAAAAGTGAAACACATATAATGCGAGTTTATACTGAAACATCAAACGTTATATACTCACTGAATACCTAACGAGGTCTCCGATATTCACTGTAAAAAGGAATGTTTATTTGCCCCTTGACGTCAGAAACGTCAATTGACCAAATGACATCAAAATCATGAAAATTGCTTATCCGCTCATTGTAATTATCATAGTTTAATCAATTCACTTTTTAGCATGTAAGAATGAAAAAAATATCTCATTTTGTCCAGCATTGTAGTAACATAATGCACGTTTTATCGTCCGAAAGTTTGAAATTGTTCACTCAGGCTTGCCTGCGTTAGTAATTTTGAACCCGAAGCGTGCATTCTTCTTTAACAATGCACTTTAAATTGAAATCAAAGTATAGAAGACACGTTTTTAAACACACAGAAACAAGCTATTCATTGACTGCTCCGTTGCGTACAGAATTTTGACTAAAATTGTTGCTCCGTTGCGTACAGAAATTGTTTTCTCCGTTGCGTACAGTACAATGTTTACACTTAGCACCGTGGCGTACAGTATGTAAAATTTAAAAACTTTAAAACATCTACTACAAGGGATTTTGATGAGGAAATAATGGATATACGTGAGGAGCTTTACATTCTCCATACACGTGGACAAGTATTTTTGTCGATTCATTCATTTTAACGGAATAATCGTCGGTTTTGTTCAGTTTCCTCGCTTCGTTTTTCAAAAAACTCAACACGAGATGTTCAGACACTGATTTTGTGAAAACGGCTTGGTTTGATAAAAAACGATGATTAGCCGCCGATTGCCGTTTTAAAGTTCTTTCATTTGATGTATACTATTGTGTAGATGACGTCGTATTTAAAAAGTTTGAACCAAAAACAAACGACACCTACCTCACAACATTTATCCGTCCGCCATCTTGTAAACACCGTTGATTTTTTGCGTACAGTGCTACCACACAGTGTTCATTAGTTCAGTACGAAAAACATCAAAGTTCGTCTTAATATGATTTAATTATACCAAGGACCGTGAATAAGTTTATTTTGCGATGACGAATAAAAGGAAACCGACGGCCAATAATGGCGTCTACAACAAGCGTTTAACCTACCTTGAACATTTACTACCATCATTATACGACAATAAGCTGTTTATGCGCCTTTGAGACACGGAATAAGCTTTAATATTGCGCTGTCGAACGCAGCTAATTAAATGGCATAATAGCCAGCGATAAATAAGATTCAATTAGCTAGATCGAGATTAGATCGATACCTACTTGGAACTATCAATAATCAATGTACTGCCGTGATTGCATTTAAAATGATATAGGGGCTATGAACAGACTGTTTATTATCATAGAAAATCCGCTCTAAACGTGTCAAAATGATTTACTTATTTATTAACCCTTTTGCTGCCAATGAGACGGCTATACCTGTCAGCACAAATCTCTGAATATATGTCTACGTGACGGCTATATCTGTCTGCACAAATCTCTGAATATTTGTCTACGTGACGGCTATACCTGTCTGCACAAATCTCTGTATATTTGTCTACGTGACGGCTATATCTGTCTGCACAAATCTCTGAATATTTGTCTACGTGACGGCTATATCTGTCTGCACAAATCTCTGAATATTTATCTACGTGACGGCTATATCTGTCTGCACAAATCTCTGAATATTTATCTACGTGACGGCTATACCTGTCTGCACAAATCTCTGAATATTTGTCTACGTGACGGCTATACCTGTCTGCACAAATCTCTGAATATTTATCTACGTGACGGCTATACCTGTCTGCACAAATCTCTGTATATTTGTCTACGTGACGGCTATATCTGTCTGCACAAATCTCTGAATATTTGTCTACGTGAGGGCTATATCTGTCTGCACAAATCTCTGAATATTTATCTACGTGACGGCTATATCTGTCTGCACAAATCTCTGTATATTTGTCTACATGACGGCTATATCTGTCTGCACAAATCTCTGAATATTTATCTACGTGACGGCTATATCTGTCTGCACAAATCTCTGTATATTTGTCTACATGACGGCTATATCTGTCTGCACAAATCTCTGAATATTTATCTACGTGACGGCTATACCTGTCTGCACAAATCTCTGTATATTTGTCTACGTGACGGCTATAACTGTCTGCACAAATCTCTGAATATTTGTCTACGTGACGGCTATATCTGTCTGCACAAATCTCTGAATATTTATCTACGTGACGGCTATATCTGTCTGCACAAATCTCTGTATATTTGTCTACATGACGGCTATATCTGTCTGCACAAATCTCTGAATATTTATCTACGTGACGGCTATATCTGTCTGCACAAATCTCTGTATATTTGTCTACGTGACGGCTATATCTGTCTGCACAAATCTCTGTATATTTGTCTACGTGACGGCTATATCTGTCTGCACAAATCTCTGTATATTTGTCTACGTTACGGCTATATCTGTCTGCACAAATCTCTGTATATTTGTCTACGTGACGGCTATATCTGTCTGCACAAATCTCTGTATATTTATCTACGTGACGGCTATGCCTGTCTGCACAAATCTCTGTATATTTGTCTACATGACGGCTATATCTGTCTGCACAAATCTCTGAATATTTGTCTACGTGACGGCTATATCTGTCTGCACAAATCTCTGTATATTTGTCTACGTGACGGCTATATCTGTCTGCACAAATCTCTGTATATTTGTCTACATGACGGCTATACCTGTCTGCACAAATCTCTGTATATTTGTCTACGTGACGGCTATATCTGTCTGCACAAATCTCTGTATATTTGTCTACGTGACGGCTATATCTGTCTGCACAAATCTCTGAATATTTGTCTACGTGACGGCTATATCTGTCTGCACAAATCTCTGTATATTTGTCTACGTGACGACTATATCTGTCTGCACAAATCTCTGTATATTTTTCTACGTGACGACTATATCTGTCTGCACAAATCTCTGTATATTTGTCTACGTGACGGCTATATCTGTCTGCACAAATCTCTGTATATTTGTCTACGTGACGACTATATCTGTCTGCACAAATCTCTGTATATTTGTCTACGTGACGACTGTATCTGTCTGCACAAATCTCTGTATATTTGTCTACATGACGGCTATACCTGTCTGCACAAATCTCTGTATATTTGTCTACGTGACGGCTATATCTGTCTGCACAAATCTCTGAATATTTGTCTACGTGACGGCTATATCTGTCTGCACAAATCTCTGTATATTTGTCTACATGACGGCTATACCTGTCTGCACAAATCTCTGAATATTTATCTACGTGACGGCTATACCTGTCTGCACAAATCTCTGTATATTTGTCTACATGACGGCTATATCTGTCTGCACAAATCTCTGTATATTTGTCTACGAGACGACTATATCTGTCTGCACAAATCTCTGTATATTTTTCTACGTGACGACTATATCTGCCTGCACAAATCTCTGTATATTTGTCTACATGACGGCTATACCTGTCTGCACAAATCTCTGTATATTTGTCTACGTGACGGCTATATCTGTCTGCACAAATCTCTGAATATTTTCTACGTGACGGCTATATCTGTCTGCACAAACCTCTGTATATTTGTCTACATGACGACTATATCTGTCTGCACAAATCTCTGTATATTTGTCTACGTGACGACTATATCTGTCTGCACAAATCTCTGTATATTTGTCTACATGACGGCTATACCTGTCTGCACAAATCTCTGTATATTTGTCTACGTGACGGCTATATCTGTCTGCACAAATCTCTGAATATTTTCTACGTGACGGCTATATCTGTCTGCACAAACCTCTGTATATTTGTCTACATGACGACTATATCTGTCTGCACATATCTCCGTATATTTGTCTACGTGACGACTATATCTGTCTGCACAAATCTCTGTATATTTGTCTACATGACGGCTATACCTGTCTGCACAAATCTCTGAATATTTATCTACGTGACGGCTATATCTGTCTGCACAAATCTCTGTATATCTGTCTACGTGACGGCTATATCTGTCTGCACAAATCTCTGTATATTTGTCTACGTGACGGCTATACCTGCCTGCACAAATCTCTGTATATTTGTCTACGTGACGGCTATATCTGTCTGCACAAATCTCTGTATATTTGTCTACATGACGGCCATACCTGTCTGCACAAATCTCTGAATATTTATCTACGTGACGGCTATATCTGTCTGCACAAATCTCTGTATATTTGTCTACGTTACGGCTATATCTGTCTGCACAAATCTCTGTATATTTGTCTACGTGACGGCTATATCTGTCTGCACAAATCTCTGTATATTTGTCTACATGACGGCTATACCTGTCTGCACAAACCTCTGAATATTTCTCTACATGACGGCTATATCTGTCTGCACAAATCTCTGAATATTTGTCTACGTGACGGCTATATCTGTCTGCACAAATCTCTGAATATTTATCTACGTGACGGCTATACCTGTCTGCACAAATCTCTGTATATTTGTCTACGTGACGGCTATATCTGTCTGCACAAATTTCTGAATATTTGTCTACGTGAGGGCTATATCTGTCTGCACAAATCTCTGAATATTTATCTACGTGACGGCTATATCTGTCTGCACAAATCTCTGTATATTTGTCTACATGACGGCTATATCTGTCTGCACAAATCTCTGAATATTTATCTACGTGACGGCTATATCTGTCTGCACAAATCTCTGTATATTTGTCTACATGACGGCTATATCTGTCTGCACAAATCTCTGAATATTCATCTACGTGACGGCTATACCTGTCTGCACAAATCTCTGTATATTTGTCTACGTGACGGCTATATCTGTCTGCACAAATCTCTGAATATTTGTCTACGTGACGGCTATATCTGTCTGCACAAATCTCTGAATATTTATCTACGTGACGGCTATATCTGTCTGCACAAATCTCTGTATATTTGTCTACATGACGGCTATATCTGTCTGCACAAATCTCTGAATATTTATCTACGTGACGGCTATATCTGTCTGCACAAATCTCTGTATATTTGTCTACGTGACGGCTATATCTGTCTGCACAAATCTCTGTATATTTGTCTACGTGACGGCTATATCTGTCTGCACAAATCTCTGTATATTTGTCTACGTGACGGCTATATCTGTCTGCACAAATCTCTGTATATTTGTCTACGTGACGGCTATATCTGTCTGCACAAATCTCTGTATATTTATCTACGTGACGGCTATACCTGTCTGCACAAATCTCTGTATATTTGTCTACATGACGGCTATATCTGTCTGCACAAATCTCTGAATATTTGTCTACGTGACGGCTATATCTGTCTGCACAAATCTCTGTATATTTGTCTACGTGACGGCTATATCTGTCTGCACAAATCTCTGTATATTTGTCTACATGACGGCTATACCTGTCTGCACAAATCTCTGTATATTTGTCTACGTGACGGCTATATCTGTCTGCACAAATCTCTGTATATTTGTCTACGTGACGGCTATATCTGTCTGCACAAATCTCTGAATATTTGTCCACGCGACGGCTATATCTGTCTGCACAAATCTCTGTATATTTGTCTACGTGACGACTATATCTGTCTGCACAAATCTCTGTATATTTTTCTACGTGACGACTATATCTGTCTGCACAAATCTCTGTATATTTGTCTACGTGACGGCTATATCTGTCTGCACAAATCTCTGTATATTTGTCTACGTGACGACTATATCTGTCTGCACAAATCTCTGTATATTTGTCTACGTGACGACTATATCTGTCTGCACAAATCTCTGTATATTTGTCTACATGACGGCTATACCTGTCTGCACAAATCTCTGTATATTTGTCTACGTGACGGCTATATCTGTCTGCACAAATCTCTGAATATTTGTCTACGTGACGGCTATATCTGTCTGCACAAATCTCTGTATATTTGTCTACATGACGGCTATACCTGTCTACACAAATCTCTGAATATTTATCTACGTGACGGCTATACCTGTCTGCACAAATCTCTGTATATTTGTCTACATGACGGCTATATCTGTCTGCACAAATCTCTGTATATTTGTCTACGTGACGGCTATATCTGTCTGCACAAATCTCTGTATATTTGTCTACGTGACGACTATATCTGCCTGCACAAATCTCTGTATATTTGTCTACATGACGGCTATACCTGTCTGCACAAATCTCTGTATATTTGTCTACATGACGACTATATCTGTCTGCACAAATCTCTGTATATTTGTCTACGTGACGACTATATCTGTCTGCACAAATCTCTGCATATTTGTCTACATGACGGCTATACCTGTCTGCACAAATCTCTGAATATTTATCTACGTGACGGCTATATCTGTCTGCACAAATCTCTGTATATCTGTCTACGTGACGGCTATATCTGTCTGCACAAATCTCTGTATATTTGTCTACGTGACGGCTATACCTGCCTGCACAAATCTCTGTATATTTGTCTACGTGACGGCTATATCTGTCAGCACAAATCTCTGTATATTTGTCTACATGACGGCTATACCTGTCTGCACAAATCTCTAATATTTATCTACGTGACGGCTATATCTGTCTGCACAAATCTCTGTATATTTGTCTACGTTACGGCTATATCTGTCTGCACAAATCTCTGTATATTTGTCTACGTGACGGCTATATCTGTCTGCACAAATCTCTGTATATTTGTCTACATGACGGCTATATCTGTCTGCACAAATCTCTGAATATTTATCTACGTGACGGCTATATCTGTCTGCACAAATCTCTGTATATTTGTCTACATGACGGCTATATCTGTCTGCACAAATCTCTGAATATTTATCTACGTGACGGCTATACCTGTCTGCACAAATCTCTGTATATTTGTCTACGTGACGGCTATATCTGTCTACACAAATCTCTGAATATTTGTCTACGTGACGGCTATATCTGTCTGCACAAATCTCTGAATATTTATCTACGTGACGGCTATATCTGTCTGCACAAATCTCTGTATATTTGTCTACATGACGGCTATATCTGTCTGCACAAATCTCTGAATATTTATCTACGTGACGGCTATATCTGTCTGCACAAATCTCTGTATATTTGTCTACATGACGGCTATATCTGTCTGCACAAATCTCTGTATATTTGTCTACGTGACGGCTATATCTGTCTGCACAAATCTCTGTATATTTGTCTACGTGACGGCTATATCTGTCTGCACAAATCTCTGTATATTTGTCTACGTGACGGCTATATCTGTCTGCACAAATCTCTGTATATTTGTCTACGTGACGGCTATATCTGTCTGCACAAATCTCTGTATATTTGTCTACGTGACGACTATATCTGCCTGCACAAATCTCTGTATATTTGTCTACATGACGGCTATACCTGTCTGCACAAATCTCTGTATATTTGTCTACATGACGACTATATCTGTCTGCACAAATCTCTGTATATTTGTCTACGTGACGACTATATCTGTCTGCACAAATCTCTGCATATTTGTCTACATGACGGCTATACCTGTCTGCACAAATCTCTGAATATTTATCTACGTGACGGCTATATCTGTCTGCACAAATCTCTGTATATCTGTCTACGTGACGGCTATATCTGTCTGCACAAATCTCTGTATATTTGTCTACGTGACGGCTATACCTGCCTGCACAAATCTCTGTATATTTGTCTACGTGACGGCTATATCTGTCAGCACAAATCTCTGTATATTTGTCTACATGACGGCTATACCTGTCTGCACAAATCTCTAATATTTATCTACGTGACGGCTATATCTGTCTGCACAAATCTCTGTATATTTGTCTACGTTACGGCTATATCTGTCTGCACAAATCTCTGTATATTTGTCTACGTGACGGCTATATCTGTCTGCACAAATCTCTGTATATTTGTCTACATGACGGCTATATCTGTCTGCACAAATCTCTGAATATTTATCTACGTGACGGCTATATCTGTCTGCACAAATCTCTGTATATTTGTCTACATGACGGCTATATCTGTCTGCACAAATCTCTGAATATTTATCTACGTGACGGCTATACCTGTCTGCACAAATCTCTGTATATTTGTCTACGTGACGGCTATATCTGTCTACACAAATCTCTGAATATTTGTCTACGTGACGGCTATATCTGTCTGCACAAATCTCTGAATATTTATCTACGTGACGGCTATATCTGTCTGCACAAATCTCTGTATATTTGTCTACATGACGGCTATATCTGTCTGCACAAATCTCTGAATATTTATCTACGTGACGGCTATATCTGTCTGCACAAATCTCTGTATATTTGTCTACGTGACGGCTATATCTGTCTGCACAAATCTCTGTATATTTGTCTACGTGACGGCTATATCTGTCTGCACAAATCTCTGTATATTTGTCTACGTGACGGCTATATCTGTCTGCACAAATCTCTGTATATTTGTCTACGTGACGGCTATATCTGTCTGCACAAATCTCTGTATATTTATCTACGTGACGGCTATACCTGTCTGCACAAATCTCTGTATATTTGTCTACATGACGGCTATATCTGTCTGCACAAATCTCTGAATATTTGTCTACGTGACGGCTATATCTGTCTGCACAAATCTCTGTATATTTGTCTACGTGACGGCTATATCTGTCTGCACAAATCTCTGTATATTTGTCTACATGACGGCTATACCTGTCTGCACAAATCTCTGTATATTTGTCTACGTGACGGCTATACCTGTCTGCACAAATCTCTGTATATTTGTCTACGTGACGGCTATATCTGTCTGCACAAATCTCTGTATATTTGTCTACGTGACGGCTATATCTGTCTGCACAAATCTCTGAATATTTGTCCACGTGACGGCTATATCTGTCTGCACAAATCTCTGTATATTTGTCTACGTGACGACTATATCTGTCTGCACAAATCTCTGTATATTTTTCTACGTGACGACTATATCTGTCTGCACAAATCTCTGTATATTTGTCTACGTGACGGCTATATCTGTCTGCACAAATCTCTGTATATTTGTCTACGTGACGGCTATATCTGTCTGCACAAATCTCTGTATATTTGTCTACGTGACGGCTATACCTGTCTGCACAAATCTCTGTATATTTGTCTACATGACGGCTATATCTGTCTGCACAAATCTCTGTATATTTGTCTACGTGACGGCTATATCTGTCTGCACAAATCTCTGAATATTTGTCTACGTGACGGCTATATCTGTCTGCACAAATCTCTGTATATTTATCTACGTGACGGCTATACCTGTCTGCACAAATCTCTGTATATTTGTCTACATGACGGCTATATCTGTCTGCACAAATCTCTGAATATTTGTCTACGTGACGGCTATATCTGTCTGCACAAATCTCTGAATATTTATCTACGTGACGGCTATATCTGTCTGCACAAATCTCTGTATATTTGTCTACATGACGGCTATATCTGTCTGCACAAATCTCTGAATATTTATCTACGTGACGGCTATATCTGTCTGCACAAATCTCTGTATATTTTTCTACGTGACGGCTATATCTGTCTGCACAAATCTCTGTATATTTGTCTACGTGACGGCTATATCTGTCTGCACAAATCTCTGTATATTTGTCTACGTGACGGCTATATCTGTCTGCACAAATCTCTGTATATTTGTCTACGTGACGGCTATATCTGTCTGCACAAATCTCTGTATATTTATCTACGTGACGGCTATACCTGTCTGCACAAATCTCTGTATATTTGTCTACATGACGGCTATATCTGTCTGCACAAATCTCTGAATATTTGTATACGTGACGGCTATATCTGTCTGCACAAATCTCTGTATATTTGTCTACGTGACGGCTGTATCTGTCTGCACAAATCTCTGTATATTTGTCTACATGACGGCTATACCTGTCTGCACAAATCTCTGTATATTTGTCTACGTGACGGCTATATCTGTCTGCACAAATCTCTGTATATTTGTCTACGTGACGGCTATATCTGTCTGCACAAATCTCTGAATATTTGTCCACGTGACGGCTATATCTGTCTGCACAAATCTCTGTATATTTGTCTACGTGACGACTATATCTGTCTGCACAAATCTCTGTATATTTTTCTACGTGACGACTATATCTGTCTGCACAAATCTCTGTATATTTGTCTACGTGACGGCTATATCTGTCTGCACAAATCTCTGTATATTTGTCTACGTGACGACTATATCTTTCTGCACAAATCTCTGTATATTTGTCTACGTGACGACTATATCTGTCTGCACAAATCTCTGTATATTTGTCTACATGACGGCTATACCTGTCTGCACAAATCTCTAATATTTGTCTACGTGACGGCTATATCTGTCTGCACAAATCTCTGAATATTTGTCTACGTGACGGCTATATCTGTCTGCACAAATCTCTGTATATTTGTCTACATGACGGCTATACCTGTCTACACAAATCTCTGAATATTTATCTACGTGACGGCTATACCTGTCTGCACAAATCTCTGTATATTTGTCTACATGACGGCTATATCTGTCTGCACAAATCTCTGTATATTTGTCTACGTGACGGCTATATCTGTCTGCACAAATCTCTGTATATTTGTCTACGTGACGACTATATCTGCCTGCACAAATCTCTGAATATTTGTCTACATGACGGCTATACCTGTCTGCACAAATCTCTGTATATTTGTCTACATGACGACTATATCTGTCTGCACAAATCTCTGTATATTCGTCTACGTGACGACTATATCTGTCTGCACAAATCTCTGCATATTTGTCTACATGACGGCTATACCTGTCTGCACAAATCTCTGAATATTTATCTACGTGACGGCTATATCTGTCTGCACAAATCTCTGTATATCTGTCTACGTGACGGCTATATCTGTCTGCACAAATCTCTGTATATTTGTCTACGTGACGGCTATACCTGCCTGCACAAATCTCTGTATATTTGTCTACGTGACGGCTATATCTGTCAGCACAAATCTCTGTATATTTGTCTACATGACGGCTATACCTGTCTGCACAAATCTCTAATATTTATCTACGTGACGGCTATATCTGTCTGCACAAATCTCTGTATATTTGTCTACGTTACGGCTATATCTGTCTGCACAAATCTCTGTATATTTGTCTACGTGACGGCTATATCTGTCTGCACAAATCTCTGTATATTTGTCTACATGACGGCTATATCTGTCTGCACAAATCTCTGAATATTTATCTACGTGACGGCTATATCTGTCTGCACAAATCTCTGTATATTTGTCTACATGACGGCTATATCTGTCTGCACAAATCTCTGAATATTTATCTACGTGACGGCTATACCTGTCTGCACAAATCTCTGTATATTTGTCTACGTGACGGCTATATCTGTCTGCACAAATCTCTGAATATTTGTCTACGTGACGGCTATATCTGTCTGCACAAATCTCTGAATATTTATCCACGTGACGGCTATATCTGTCTGCACAAATCTCTGTATATTTGTCTACATGACGGCTATATCTGTCTGCATAAATCTCTGAATATTTATCTACGTGACGGCTATATCTGTCTGCACAAATCTCTGTATATTTGTCTACGTGACGGCTATATCTGTCTGCACAAATCTCTGTATATTTGTCTACGTGACGGCTATATCTGTCTGCACAAATCTCTGTATATTTGTCTACGTGACGGCTATATCTGTCTGCACAAATCTCTGTATATTTGTCTACGTGACGGCTATATCTGTCTGCACAAATCTCTGTATATTTATCTACGTGACGGCTATACCTGTCTGCACAAATCTCTGTATATTTGTCTACATGACGGCTATATCTGTCTGCACAAATCTCTGAATATTTGTCTACGTGACGGCTATATCTGTCTGCACAAATCTCTGTATATTTGTCTACGTGACGGCTATATCTGTCTGCACAAATCTCTGTATATTTGTCTACATGACGGCTATACCTGTCTGCACAAATCTCTGTATATTTGTCTACGTGACGGCTATACCTGTCTGCACAAATCTCTGTATATTTGTCTACGTGACGGCTATATCTGTCTGCACAAATCTCTGTATATTTGTCTACGTGACGGCTATATCTGTCTGCACAAATCTCTGAATATTTGTCCACGTGACGGCTATATCTGTCTGCACAAATCTCTGTATATTTGTCTACGTGACGACTATATCTGTCTGCACAAATCTCTGTATATTTTTCTACGTGACGACTATATCTGTCTGCACAAATCTCTGTATATTTGTCTACGTGACGGCTATATCTGTCTGCACAAATCTCTGTATATTTGTCTACGTGACGACTATATCTGTCTGCACAAATCTCTGTATATTTGTCTACGTGACGACTATATCTGTCTGCACAAATCTCTGTATATTTGTCTACGTGACGGCTATACCTGTCTGCACAAATCTCTGTATATTTGTCTACGTGACGGCTATATCTGTCTGCACAAATCTCTGAATATTTGTCTACGTGACGGCTATATCTGTCTGCACAAATCTCTGTATATTTGTCTACCTGACGGCTATACCTGTCTACACAAATCTCTGAATATTTATCTACGTGACGGCTATACCTGTCTGCACAAATCTCTGTATATTTGTCTACATGACGGCTATATCTGTCTGCACAAATCTCTGTATATTTGTCTACGTGACGGCTATATCTGTCTGCACAAATCTCTGTATATTTGTCTACGTGACGACTATATCTGCCTGCACAAATCTCTGTATATTTGTCTACATGACGGCTATACCTGTCTGCACAAATCTCTGTATATTTGTCTACATGACGATTATATCTGTCTGCACAAATCTCTGTATATTTGTCTACGTGACGACTATATCTGTCTGCACAAATCTCTGCATATTTGTCTACATGACGGCTATACCTGTCTGCACAAATCTCTGAATATTTATCTACGTGACGGCTATATCTGTCTGCACAAATCTCTGTATATCTGTCTACGTGACGGCTATATCTGTCTGCACAAATCTCTGTATATTTGTCTACGTGACGGCTATACCTGCCTGCACAAATCTCTGTATATTTGTCTACGTGACGGCTATATCTGTCAGCACAAATCTCTGTATATTTGTCTACATGACGGCTATACCTGTCTGCACAAATCTCTAATATTTATCTACGTGACGGCTATATCTGTCTGCACAAATCTCTGTATATTTGTCTACGTTACGGCTATATCTGTCTGCACAAATCTCTGTATATTTGTCTACGTGACGGCTATATCTGTCTGCACAAATCTCTGTATATTTGTCTACATGACGGCTATACCTGTCTGCACAAACCTCTGAATATTTCTCTACGTGACGGCTATATCTGTCTGCACAAATCTCTGAATATTTGTCTACGTGACGGCTATATCTGTCTGCACAAATCTCTGAATATTTATCTACGTGACGGCTATACCTGTCTGCACAAATCTCTGTATATTTGTCTACGTGACGGCTATATCTGTCTGCACAAATCTCTGTATATTTGTCTACGTGACGGCTATATCTGTCTGCACAAATCTCTGTATATTTGTCTACGTGACGGCTATATCTGTCTGCACAAATCTCTGAATATTTGTTTACGCGAGGGCTATACCTGCCTGCACAAATCTCTGAATATTTGTCTACATGACGGCTATACCCGTCTGCACAAGTCTCTGGATATTTGTCTACATGACGGCTATATCTGTCTGCACAAATCTCTGTATATTTGTCTACATGACGGCTATATCTGTCTGCACAAATCTCTGTATATTTGTCTACGTGACGGCTATATCTGTCTGCACAAATCTCTGAATATTTATCTACGTGACGGCTATATCTGTCTGCACAAATCTCTGTATATTTGTCTACGTGACGGCTATATCTGTCTGCACAAATCTCTGTATATTTGTCTACGTGACGGCTATATCTGTCTGCACAAATCTCTGTATATTTGTCTACGTGACGGCTATACCTGTCAGCACAAATCTCTGTATATTTGTCTACATGACGGCTATATCTGTCTGCACAAATCTCTGTATATTTGTCTACATGACGGCTATACCTGCCTGCACAAATCTCTGTATATTTATCTACGTGACGGCTATATCTGTCTGCACAAATCTCTGTATATTTGTCTACGTGACGGCTATATCTGTCTGCACAAATCTCCGTATATTTGTCTACATGACGGCTATATCTGTCTGCACAAATCTCTGTATATTTGTCTACATGACGGCTATATCTGTCTGCACAAATCTCTGAATATTTATCTACGTGACGGCTACATCTGTCTGCACAAATCTCTGTATATTTGTCTACATGACGGCTATATCTGTCTGCACAAATCTCTGAATATTTATCTACGTGACGGCTATACCTGCCTGCACAAATCTCTGTATATTTGTCTACGTGACGGCTATATCTGTCTGCACAAATCTCTGAATATTTGTCTACGTGACGGCTATACCTGTCTGCACAAATCTCTGTATATTTGTCTACATGACGGCTATATCTGTCTGCACGAATCTCTGTATATTTGTCTACATGACGGCTATATCTGTCTGCACAAATCTCTGTATATTTGTCTACGTGACGGCTATATCTGTCTGCACAAACCTCTGTATATTTGTCTACGTGACGACTATATCTGTCTGCACAAATCTCTGTATATTTGTCTACGTGACGGCTATATCTGTCTGCACAAATCTCTGAATATTTGTCCACGTGACGGCTATATCTGTCTGCACAAATCTCTGTATATTTGTCTACGTGACGACTATATCTGTCTGCACAAATCTCTGTATATTTTTCTACGTGACGACTATATCTGTCTGCACAAATCTCTGTATATTTGTCTACGTGACGGCTATATCTGTCTGCACAAATCTCTGTATATTTGTCTACGTGACGACTATATCTTTCTGCACAAATCTCTGTATATTTGTCTACGTGACGACTATATCTGTCTGCACAAATCTCTGTATATTTGTCTACATGACGGCTATACCTGTCTGCACAAATCTCTAATATTTGTCTACGTGACGGCTATATCTGTCTGCACAAATCTCTGAATATTTGTCTACGTGACGGCTATATCTGTCTGCACAAATCTCTGTATATTTGTCTACATGACGGCTATACCTGTCTACACAAATCTCTGAATATTTATCTACGTGACGGCTATACCTGTCTGCACAAATCTCTGTATATTTGTCTACATGACGGCTATATCTGTCTGCACAAATCTCTGTATATTTGTCTACGTGACGGCTATATCTGTCTGCACAAATCTCTGTATATTTGTCTACGTGACGACTATATCTGCCTGCACAAATCTCTGAATATTTGTCTACATGACGGCTATACCTGTCTGCACAAATCTCTGTATATTTGTCTACATGACGACTATATCTGTCTGCACAAATCTCTGTATATTCGTCTACGTGACGACTATATCTGTCTGCACAAATCTCTGCATATTTGTCTACATGACGGCTATACCTGTCTGCACAAATCTCTGAATATTTATCTACGTGACGGCTATATCTGTCTGCACAAATCTCTGTATATCTGTCTACGTGACGGCTATATCTGTCTGCACAAATCTCTGTATATTTGTCTACGTGACGGCTATACCTGCCTGCACAAATCTCTGTATATTTGTCTACGTGACGGCTATATCTGTCAGCACAAATCTCTGTATATTTGTCTACATGACGGCTATACCTGTCTGCACAAATCTCTAATATTTATCTACGTGACGGCTATATCTGTCTGCACAAATCTCTGTATATTTGTCTACGTTACGGCTATATCTGTCTGCACAAATCTCTGTATATTTGTCTACGTGACGGCTATATCTGTCTGCACAAATCTCTGTATATTTGTCTACATGACGGCTATATCTGTCTGCACAAATCTCTGAATATTTATCTACGTGACGGCTATATCTGTCTGCACAAATCTCTGTATATTTGTCTACATGACGGCTATATCTGTCTGCACAAATCTCTGAATATTTATCTACGTGACGGCTATACCTGTCTGCACAAATCTCTGTATATTTGTCTACGTGACGGCTATATCTGTCTGCACAAATCTCTGAATATTTGTCTACGTGACGGCTATATCTGTCTGCACAAATCTCTGAATATTTATCCACGTGACGGCTATATCTGTCTGCACAAATCTCTGTATATTTGTCTACATGACGGCTATATCTGTCTGCATAAATCTCTGAATATTTATCTACGTGACGGCTATATCTGTCTGCACAAATCTCTGTATATTTGTCTACGTGACGGCTATATCTGTCTGCACAAATCTCTGTATATTTGTCTACGTGACGGCTATATCTGTCTGCACAAATCTCTGTATATTTGTCTACGTGACGGCTATATCTGTCTGCACAAATCTCTGTATATTTGTCTACGTGACGGCTATATCTGTCTGCACAAATCTCTGTATATTTATCTACGTGACGGCTATACCTGTCTGCACAAATCTCTGTATATTTGTCTACATGACGGCTATATCTGTCTGCACAAATCTCTGAATATTTGTCTACGTGACGGCTATATCTGTCTGCACAAATCTCTGTATATTTGTCTACGTGACGGCTATATCTGTCTGCACAAATCTCTGTATATTTGTCTACATGACGGCTATACCTGTCTGCACAAATCTCTGTATATTTGTCTACGTGACGGCTATACCTGTCTGCACAAATCTCTGTATATTTGTCTACGTGACGGCTATATCTGTCTGCACAAATCTCTGTATATTTGTCTACGTGACGGCTATATCTGTCTGCACAAATCTCTGAATATTTGTCCACGTGACGGCTATATCTGTCTGCACAAATCTCTGTATATTTGTCTACGTGACGACTATATCTGTCTGCACAAATCTCTGTATATTTTTCTACGTGACGACTATATCTGTCTGCACAAATCTCTGTATATTTGTCTACGTGACGGCTATATCTGTCTGCACAAATCTCTGTATATTTGTCTACGTGACGACTATATCTGTCTGCACAAATCTCTGTATATTTGTCTACGTGACGACTATATCTGTCTGCACAAATCTCTGTATATTTGTCTACGTGACGGCTATACCTGTCTGCACAAATCTCTGTATATTTGTCTACGTGACGGCTATATCTGTCTGCACAAATCTCTGAATATTTGTCTACGTGACGGCTATATCTGTCTGCACAAATCTCTGTATATTTGTCTACCTGACGGCTATACCTGTCTACACAAATCTCTGAATATTTATCTACGTGACGGCTATACCTGTCTGCACAAATCTCTGTATATTTGTCTACATGACGGCTATATCTGTCTGCACAAATCTCTGTATATTTGTCTACGTGACGGCTATATCTGTCTGCACAAATCTCTGTATATTTGTCTACGTGACGACTATATCTGCCTGCACAAATCTCTGTATATTTGTCTACATGACGGCTATACCTGTCTGCACAAATCTCTGTATATTTGTCTACATGACGATTATATCTGTCTGCACAAATCTCTGTATATTTGTCTACGTGACGACTATATCTGTCTGCACAAATCTCTGCATATTTGTCTACATGACGGCTATACCTGTCTGCACAAATCTCTGAATATTTATCTACGTGACGGCTATATCTGTCTGCACAAATCTCTGTATATCTGTCTACGTGACGGCTATATCTGTCTGCACAAATCTCTGTATATTTGTCTACGTGACGGCTATACCTGCCTGCACAAATCTCTGTATATTTGTCTACGTGACGGCTATATCTGTCAGCACAAATCTCTGTATATTTGTCTACATGACGGCTATACCTGTCTGCACAAATCTCTAATATTTATCTACGTGACGGCTATATCTGTCTGCACAAATCTCTGTATATTTGTCTACGTTACGGCTATATCTGTCTGCACAAATCTCTGTATATTTGTCTACGTGACGGCTATATCTGTCTGCACAAATCTCTGTATATTTGTCTACATGACGGCTATACCTGTCTGCACAAACCTCTGAATATTTCTCTACGTGACGGCTATATCTGTCTGCACAAATCTCTGAATATTTGTCTACGTGACGGCTATATCTGTCTGCACAAATCTCTGAATATTTATCTACGTGACGGCTATACCTGTCTGCACAAATCTCTGTATATTTGTCTACGTGACGGCTATATCTGTCTGCACAAATCTCTGTATATTTGTCTACGTGACGGCTATATCTGTCTGCACAAATCTCTGTATATTTGTCTACGTGACGGCTATATCTGTCTGCACAAATCTCTGAATATTTGTTTACGCGAGGGCTATACCTGCCTGCACAAATCTCTGAATATTTGTCTACATGACGGCTATACCCGTCTGCACAAGTCTCTGGATATTTGTCTACATGACGGCTATATCTGTCTGCACAAATCTCTGTATATTTGTCTACATGACGGCTATATCTGTCTGCACAAATCTCTGTATATTTGTCTACGTGACGGCTATATCTGTCTGCACAAATCTCTGAATATTTATCTACGTGACGGCTATATCTGTCTGCACAAATCTCTGTATATTTGTCTACGTGACGGCTATATCTGTCTGCACAAATCTCTGTATATTTGTCTACGTGACGGCTATATCTGTCTGCACAAATCTCTGTATATTTGTCTACGTGACGGCTATACCTGTCAGCACAAATCTCTGTATATTTGTCTACATGACGGCTATATCTGTCTGCACAAATCTCTGTATATTTGTCTACATGACGGCTATACCTGCCTGCACAAATCTCTGTATATTTATCTACGTGACGGCTATATCTGTCTGCACAAATCTCTGTATATTTGTCTACGTGACGGCTATATCTGTCTGCACAAATCTCCGTATATTTGTCTACATGACGGCTATATCTGTCTGCACAAATCTCTGTATATTTGTCTACATGACGGCTATATCTGTCTGCACAAATCTCTGAATATTTATCTACGTGACGGCTACATCTGTCTGCACAAATCTCTGTATATTTGTCTACATGACGGCTATATCTGTCTGCACAAATCTCTGAATATTTATCTACGTGACGGCTATACCTGCCTGCACAAATCTCTGTATATTTGTCTACGTGACGGCTATATCTGTCTGCACAAATCTCTGAATATTTGTCTACGTGACGGCTATACCTGTCTGCACAAATCTCTGTATATTTGTCTACATGACGGCTATATCTGTCTGCACGAATCTCTGTATATTTGTCTACATGACGGCTATATCTGTCTGCACAAATCTCTGTATATTTGTCTACGTGACGGCTATATCTGTCTGCACAAACCTCTGTATATTTGTCTACGTGACGACTATATCTGTCTGCACAAATCTCTGTATATTTGTTTACGTGACGGCTATATCTGTCTGCACAAATCTCTGTATATTTGTCTACATGACGGCTATATCTGTCTGCACAAATCTCTGAATATTTGTCTACGTGACGGCTATATCTGTCTGCACAAATCTCTGTATATTTGTCTACATGACGGCTATATCTGTCTGCACAAACCTCTGTATATTTGTCTACATGACGGCTATATCTGTCTGCACAAACCTCTGTATATTTGTCTACATGACGGCTATATCTGTCTGCACAAACCTCTGTATATTTGTCTACGTGGCGGCTATATCTGTCTGCACAAATCTCTGTATATTTGTCTACGTGAGGGCTATACCTGCCTGCACAAGTCTCTGAATATTTGTCTACATGACGGCTATATCTGTCTGCACAAATCTCTGTATATTTGTCTACATGACGGCTATATCTGTCTGCACAAATCTCTGTATATTTGTCTACATGACGGCTATATCTGTCTGCACAAATCTCTGAATATTTATCTACGTGACGGCTATACCTGCCTGCACATATCTCTGTATATTTGTCTACGTGACGGCTATATCTGTCTGCACAAATCTTTGAATATTTGTCTACGTGACGGCTATACCTGTCTGCACAAATCTCTGAATATTTGTCTACGTTACGGCTATACCTGTCTGCACAAATCTCTGAATATTTGTCTACGTGACGGCTATATCTGTCTGCACAAATCTCTGTATATTTGTCTACATGACGGCTATATCTGTCTGCACAAGTCTCTGTATATTTGTCTACGTGACGGCTATACCTGTCTGCACAAATCTCTGTATATTTGTCTACGTGACGGCTATATCTGTCTGCACAAATCTCTGTATATTTGTCTACGTGACGGCTATATCTGTCTGCACAAATCTCTGAATATTTGTCTACATGACGGCTATACCTGTCTGCACAAATCTCTGTATATTTGTCTACGTGACGGCTATACCTGCCTGCACAAATCTCTGTATATTTGTCTACGTGACGGCTATACCTGCCTGCACAAATCTCTGTATATTTGTCTACATGACGGCTATACCTGTCTGCACAAATCTCTGTATATTTGTCTACGTGACGGCTATACCTGTCTGCACAAATCTCTGTATATTTGTCTACATGACGGCTATACCTGTCTGCACAAATCTCTGTATATTTGTCTACATGACGGCTATACCTGCCTGAACAAATCTCTGTATATTTGTCTACATGACGGCTATACCTGTCTGCACAAATCTCTGTATATTTGTCTACGTGACGGCTATACCTGTCTGCACAAATCTCTGTATATTTGTCTACATGACGGCTATATCTGTCTGCACACATCTCTGTATATTTGTCTACGTGACGGCTATATCTGTCTGCACAAATCTCTGTATATTTGTCTACATGACGGCTATATCTGTCTGCACAAGTCTCTGTATATTTGTCTACGTGACGGCTATACCTGTCTGCACAAATCTCTGTATATTTGTCTACGTGACGGCTATGCCTGTCTGCACAAATCTCTGTATATTTGTCTACGTGACGGCTATACCTGCCTGCACAAATCTCTGTATATTTGTCTACGTGACGGCTATATCTGTCTGCACAAATCTCTGTATATTTGTCTACGTGACGGCTATATCTGTCTGCACAAATCTCTGTATATTTGTCTACGTGACGGCTATATCTGTCTGCACAAATCTCTGTATATTTGTCTACGTGACGGCTATATCTGTCTGCACAAATCTCTGTATATTTGTCTACGTGACGGCTATATCTGTCTGCACAAATCTCTGTATATTTGTCTACGTGACGGCTATATCTGTCTGCACAAATCTCTGTATATTTGTCTACGTGACGGCTATATCTGTCTGCACAAATCTATGAATATTTATCTACGTGACGGCTATACCTGCCTGCACAAATCTCTGTATATTTGTCTAAGTGACGGCTATATCTGTCTGCACAAATCTCTGTATATTTGTCTACGTGACGGCTATATCTGTCTGCACAAATCTCTGTATATTTGTCTACGTGACGGCTATATCTGTCTGCACAAATCTCTGTATATTTGTCTACGTGACGGCTATATCTGTCTGCACAAATCTCTGTATATTTGTCTACGTGACGGCTATATCTGTCTGCACAAATCTCTGAATATTTGTATACGTGACGGCTATATCTGTCTGCACAAATCTCTGAATATTTGTCTACGTGACGGCTATATCTGTCTGCACAAATCTCTGTATATTTGTCTACGTTACGGCTATATCTGTCTGCACAAATCTCTGTATATTTGTCTACGTGACGGCTATATCTGTCTGCACAAATCTCTGTATATTTGTCTACGTGACGGCTATATCTGTCTGCACAAATCTCTGTATATTTGTCTACGTGACGGCTATATCTGTCTGCACAAATCTCTGAATATTTATCTACGTGACGGCTATACCTGCCTGCACAAATCTCTGTATATTTGTATACGTGACGGCTATATCTGTCTGCACAAATCTCTGTATATTTGTCTACGTGACGGCTATATCTGTCTGCACAAATCTCTGTATATTTGTCTACGTGACGGCTATATCTGTCTGCACAAATCTCTGTATATTTGTCTACGTGACGGCTATATCTGTCTGCACAAATCTCTGTATATTTGTCTACGTGACGGCTATATCTGTCTGCACATATCTCTGAATATTTGTCTACGTGACGGCTATACCTGTCTGCACAAATCTCTGTATATTTGTCTACGTGACGGCTATATCTGTCTGCACAAATCTCTGAATATTTATCTACGTGACGGCTATACCTGCCTGCACATATCTCTGTATATTTGTCTACGTGACGGCTATATCTGTCTGCACAAATCTTTGAATATTTGTCTACGTGACGGCTATACCTGTCTGCACAAATCTTTGAATATTTGTCTACGTTACGGCTATACCTGTCTGCACAAATCTCTGAATATTTGTCTACGTGACGGCTATATCTGTCTGCACAAATCTCTGTATATTTGTCTACGTGACGGCTATACCTGTCTGCACAAATCTCTGTATATTTGTCTACGTGACGGCTATATCTGTCTGCACAAATCTCTGAATATTTGTCTACATGACGGCTATACCTGTCTGCACATATCTCTGTATATTTGTCTACGTGACGGCTATACCTGCCTGCACAAATCTCTGTATATTTGTCTACATGACGGCTATACCTGCCTGCACAAATCTCTGTATATTTGTCTACATGACGGCTATACCTGTCTGCACAAATCTCTGTATATTTGTCTACGTGACGGCTATACCTGTCTGCACAAATCTCTGTATATTTGTCTACATGACGGCTATACCTGTCTGCACAAATCTCTGTATATTTGTCTACATGACGGCTATACCTGTCTGCACAAATCTCTGTATATTTGTCTACATGACGGCTATACCTGCCTGCACAAATCTCTGTATATTTGTCTACATGACGGCTATACCTGTCTGCACAAATCTCTGTATATTTGTCTACGTGACGGCTATACCTGTCTGCACAAATCTCTGTATATTTGTCTACATGACGGCTATATCTGTCTGCACAAATCTCTGTATATTTGTCTACGTGACGGCTATACCTGTCTGCACAAATCTCTGTATATTTGTCTACGTGACGGCTATATCTGTCTGCACAAATCTCTGTATATTTGTCTACGTGACGGCTATATCTGTCTGCACAAATCTCTGTATATTTGTCTACGTGACGGCTATATCTGTCTGCACAAATCTCTGAATATTTATCTACGTGACGGCTATACCTGCCTGCACAAATCTCTGTATATTTGTCTACGTGACGGCTATATCTGTCTGCACAAATCTCTGTATATTTGTCTACGTGACGGCTATATCTGTCTGCACAAATCTCTGTATATTTGTCTACGTGACGGCTATATCTGTCTGCACAAATCTCTGTATATTTGTCTACGTGACGGCTATATCTGTCTGCACAAATCTCTGTATATTTGTCTACGTGACGGCTATATCTGTCTGCACAAATCTCTGAATATTTGTATACGTGACGGCTATATCTGTCTGCACAAATCTCTGAATATTTGTCTACGTGACGGCTATATCTGTCTGCACAAATCTCTGTATATTTGTCTACGTTACGGCTATATCTGTCTGCACAAATCTCTGTATATTTGTCTACGTGACGGCTATATCTGTCTGCACAAATCTCTGTATATTTGTCTACGTGACGGCTATATCTGTCTGCACAAATCTCTGTATATTTGTCTACGTGACGGCTATATCTGTCTGCACAAATCTCTGAATATTTATCTACGTGACGGCTATACCTGCCTGCACAAATCTCTGTATATTTGTCTACGTGACGGCTATATCTGTCTGCACAAATCTCTGTATATTTGTCTACGTGACGGCTATATCTGTCTGCACAAATCTCTGTATATTTGTCTACGTGACGGCTATATCTGTCTGCACAAATCTCTGTATATTTGTCTACGTGACGGCTATATCTGTCTGCACAAATCTCTGTATATTTGTCTACGTGACGGCTATATCTGTCTGCACATATCTCTGAATATTTGTCTACGTGACGGCTATACCTGTCTGCACAAATCTCTGTATATTTGTCTACGTGACGGCTATATCTGTCTGCACAAATCTCTGAATATTTATCTACGTGACGGCTATACCTGCCTGCACATATCTCTTTATATTTGTCTACGTGACGGCTATATCTGTCTGCACAAATCTTTGAATATTTGTCTACGTGACGGCTATACCTGTCTGCACAAATCTTTGAATATTTGTCTACGTTACGGCTATACCTGTCTGCACAAATCTCTGAATATTTGTCTACGTGACGGCTGTATCTGTCTGCACAAATCTCTGTATATTTGTCTACATGACGGCTATATCTGTCTGCACAAGTCTCTGTATATTTGTCTACGTGACGGCTATACCTGTCTGCACAAATCTCTGTATATTTGTCTACGTGACGGCTATACCTGTCTGCACAAATCTCTGTATATTTGTCTACATGACGGCTATATCTGTCTGCACAAGTCTCTGTATATTTGTCTACGTGACGGCTATACCTGTCTGCACAAATCTCTGTATATTTGTCTACGTGACGGCTATACCTGTCTGCACAAATCTCTGTATATTTGTCTACGTGACGGCTATATCTGTCAGCACAAATCTCTGTATATTTGTCTACATGACGGCTATATCTGTCTGCATAAATCTCTGAATATTTATCTACGTGACGGCTATATCTGTCTGCACAAATCTCTGTATATTTGTCTACGTGACGGCTATATCTGTCTGCACAAATCTCTGTATATTTGTCTACGTGACGGCTATATCTGTCTGCACAAATCTCTGTATATTTGTCTACGTGACGGCTATATCTGTCTGCACAAATCTCTGTATATTTGTCTACGTGACGGCTATATCTGTCTGCACAAATCTCTGTATATTTATCTACGTGACGGCTATACCTGTCTGCACAAATCTCTGTATATTTGTCTACGTGACGGCTATATCTGTCTGCACAAATCTCTGTATATTTGTCTACGTGACGGCTATATCTGTCAGCACAAATCTCTGTATATTTGTCTACATGACGGCTATATCTGTCTGCAGAAATCTCTGAATATTTATCTACGTGACGGCTATATCTGTCTGCACAAATCTCTGTATATTTGTCTACGTGACGGCTATATCTGTCTGCACAAATCTCTGTATATTTGTCTACGTGACGGCTATATCTGTCTGCACAAATCTCTGTATATTTGTCTACGTGACGGCTATATCTGTCTGCACAAATCTCTGTATATTTGTCTACGTGACGGCTATATCTGTCTGCACAAATCTCTGTATATTTATCTACGTGACGGCTATACCTGTCTGCACAAATCTCTGTATATTTGTCTACATGACGGCTATATCTGTCTGCACAAATCTCTGAATATTTGTCTACGTGACGGCTATATCTGTCTGCACAAATCTCTGTATATTTGTCTACGTGACGGCTATATCTGTCTGCACAAATCTCTGTATATTTGTCTACATGACGGCTATACCTGTCTGCACAAATCTCTGTATATTTGTCTACGTGACGGCTATACCTGTCTGCACAAATCTCTGTATATTTGTCTACGTGACGGCTATATCTGTCTGCACAAATCTCTGTATATTTGTCTACGTGACGGCTATATCTGTCTGCACAAATCTCTGAATATTTGTCCACGTGACGGCTATATCTGTCTGCACAAATCTCTGTATATTTGTCTACGTGACGACTATATCTGTCTGCACAAATCTCTGTATATTTTTCTACGTGACGACTATATCTGTCTGCACAAATCTCTGTATATTTGTCTACGTGACGGCTATATCTGTCTGCACAAATCTCTGTATATTTGTCTACGTGACGACTATATCTGTCTGCACAAATCTCTGTATATTTGTCTACGTGACGACTATATCTGTCTGCACAAATCTCTGTATATTTGTCTACGTGACGGCTATACCTGTCTGCACAAATCTCTGTATATTTGTCTACGTGACGGCTATATCTGTCTGCACAAATCTCTGAATATTTGTCTACGTGACGGCTATATCTGTCTGCACAAATCTCTGTATATTTGTCTACCTGACGGCTATACCTGTCTACACAAATCTCTGAATATTTATCTACGTGACGGCTATACCTGTCTGCACAAATCTCTGTATATTTGTCTACATGACGGCTATATCTGTCTGCACAAATCTCTGTATATTTGTCTACATGACGGCTATATCTGTCTGCACAAACCTCTGTATATTTGTCTACGTGACGGCTATATCTGTCTGCACAAACCTGTGTATATTTGTCTACGTGACGGCTATATCTGTCTGCACAAATCTCTGTATATTTGTCTACGTGACGGCTATATCTGTCTGCACAAATCTCTGTATATTTGTCTACGTGACGGCTATATCTGTCTGCACAAATCTCTGTATATTTGTCTACGTGACGGCTATATCTGTCTGCACAAATCTCTGAATATTTGTTTACGTGAGGGCTATACCTGCCTGCACAAGTCTCTGAATATTTGTCTACATGACGGCTATATCTGTCTGCACAAATCTCTGTATATTTGTCTACATGACGGCTATATCTGTCTGCACAAATCTCTGTATATTTGTCTACATGACGGCTATATCTGTCTGCACAAATCTCTGAATATTTATCTACGTGACGGCTATACCTGCCTGCACATATCTCTGTATATTTGTCTACGTGACGGCTATATCTGTCTGCACAAATCTTTGAATATTTGTCTACGTGACGGCTATACCTGTCTGCACAAATCTCTGAATATTTGTCTACGTTACGGCTATACCTGTCTGCACAAATCTCTGAATATTTGTCTACGTGACGGCTATATCTGTCTGCACAAATCTCTGTATATTTGTCTACATGACGGCTATATCTGTCTGCACAAGTCTCTGTATATTTGTCTACGTGACGGCTATACCTGTCTGCACAAATCTCTGTATATTTGTCTACGTGACGGCTATATCTGTCTGCACAAATCTCTGTATATTTGTCTACGTGACGGCTATATCTGTCTGCACAAATCTCTGAATATTTGTCTACATGACGGCTATACCTGTCTGCACAAATCTCTGTATATTTGTCTACGTGACGGCTATACCTGCCTGCACAAATCTCTGTATATTTGTCTACATGACGGCTATACCTGCCTGCACAAATCTCTGTATATTTGTCTACATGACGGCTATACCTGTCTGCACAAATCTCTGTATATTTGTCTACGTGACGGCTATACCTGTCTGCACAAATCTCTGTATATTTGTCTACATGACGGCTATACCTGTCTGCACAAATCTCTGTATATTTGTCTACATGACGGCTATACCTGCCTGAACAAATCTCTGTATATTTGTCTACATGACGGCTATACCTGTCTGCACAAATCTCTGTATATTTGTCTACGTGACGGCTATACCTGTCTGCACAAATCTCTGTATATTTGTCTACATGACGGCTATATCTGTCTGCACACATCTCTGTATATTTGTCTACGTGACGGCTATATCTGTCTGCACAAATCTCTGTATATTTGTCTACATGACGGCTATATCTGTCTGCACAAGTCTCTGTATATTTGTCTACGTGACGGCTATACCTGTCTGCACAAATCTCTGTATATTTGTCTACGTGACGGCTATGCCTGTCTGCACAAATCTCTGTATATTTGTCTACGTGACGGCTATACCTGCCTGCACAAATCTCTGTATATTTGTCTACGTGACGGCTATATCTGTCTGCACAAATCTCTGTATATTTGTCTACGTGACGGCTATATCTGTCTGCACAAATCTCTGTATATTTGTCTACGTGACGGCTATATCTGTCTGCACAAATCTCTGTATATTTGTCTACGTGACGGCTATATCTGTCTGCACAAATCTCTGTATATTTGTCTACGTGACGGCTATATCTGTCTGCACAAATCTCTGTATATTTGTCTACGTGACGGCTATATCTGTCTGCACAAATCTCTGTATATTTGTCTACGTGACGGCTATATCTGTCTGCACAAATCTATGAATATTTATCTACGTGACGGCTATACCTGCCTGCACAAATCTCTGTATATTTGTCTAAGTGACGGCTATATCTGTCTGCACAAATCTCTGTATATTTGTCTACGTGACGGCTATATCTGTCTGCACAAATCTCTGTATATTTGTCTACGTGACGGCTATATCTGTCTGCACAAATCTCTGTATATTTGTCTACGTGACGGCTATATCTGTCTGCACAAATCTCTGTATATTTGTCTACGTGACGGCTATATCTGTCTGCACAAATCTCTGAATATTTGTATACGTGACGGCTATATCTGTCTGCACAAATCTCTGAATATTTGTCTACGTGACGGCTATATCTGTCTGCACAAATCTCTGTATATTTGTCTACGTTACGGCTATATCTGTCTGCACAAATCTCTGTATATTTGTCTACGTGACGGCTATATCTGTCTGCACAAATCTCTGTATATTTGTCTACGTGACGGCTATATCTGTCTGCACAAATCTCTGTATATTTGTCTACGTGACGGCTATATCTGTCTGCACACATCTCTGAATATTTATCTACGTGACGGCTATACCTGCCTGCACAAATCTCTGTATATTTGTATACGTGACGGCTATATCTGTCTGCACAAATCTCTGTATATTTGTCTACGTGACGGCTATATCTGTCTGCACAAATCTCTGTATATTTGTCTACGTGACGGCTATATCTGTCTGCACAAATCTCTGTATATTTGTCTACGTGACGGCTATATCTGTCTGCACAAATCTCTGTATATTTGTCTACGTGACGGCTATATCTGTCTGCACATATCTCTGAATATTTGTCTACGTGACGGCTATACCTGTCTGCACAAATCTCTGTATATTTGTCTACGTGACGGCTATATCTGTCTGCACAAATCTCTGAATATTTATCTACGTGACGGCTATACCTGCCTGCACATATCTCTGTATATTTGTCTACGTGACGGCTATATCTGTCTGCACAAATCTTTGAATATTTGTCTACGTGACGGCTATACCTGTCTGCACAAATCTTTGAATATTTGTCTACGTTACGGCTATACCTGTCTGCACAAATCTCTGAATATTTGTCTACGTGACGGCTATATCTGTCTGCACAAATCTCTGTATATTTGTCTACATGACGGCTATATCTGTCTGCACAAGTCTCTGTATATTTGTCTACGTGACGGCTATACCTGTCTGCACAAATCTCTGTATATTTGTCTACGTGACGGCTATACCTGTCTGCACAAATCTCTGTATATTTGTCTACGTGACGGCTATATCTGTCTGCACAAATCTCTGAATATTTGTCTACATGACGGCTATACCTGTCTGCACATATCTCTGTATATTTGTCTACGTGACGGCTATACCTGCCTGCACAAATCTCTGTATATTTGTCTACATGACGGCTATACCTGCCTGCACAAATCTCTGTATATTTGTCTACATGACGGCTATACCTGTCTGCACAAATCTCTGTATATTTGTCTACGTGACGGCTATACCTGTCTGCACAAATCTCTGTATATTTGTCTACATGACGGCTATACCTGTCTGCACAAATCTCTGTATATTTGTCTACATGACGGCTATACCTGTCTGCACAAATCTCTGTATATTTGTCTACATGACGGCTATACCTGCCTGCACAAATCTCTGTATATTTGTCTACATGACGGCTATACCTGTCTGCACAAATCTCTGTATATTTGTCTACGTGACGGCTATACCTGTCTGCACAAATCTCTGTATATTTGTCTACATGACGGCTATATCTGTCTGCACAAATCTCTGTATATTTGTCTACGTGACGGCTATACCTGTCTGCACAAATCTCTGTATATTTGTCTACGTGACGGCTATATCTGTCTGCACAAATCTCTGTATATTTGTCTACGTGACGGCTATATCTGTCTGCACAAATCTCTGTATATTTGTCTACGTGACGGCTATATCTGTCTGCACAAATCTCTGAATATTTATCTACGTGACGGCTATATCTGTCTGCACAAATCTCTGTATATTTGTCTACGTGACGGCTATATCTGTCTGCACAAATCTCTGTATATTTGTCTACGTGACGGCTATATCTGTCTGCACAAATCTCTGTATATTTGTCTACGTGACGGCTATATCTGTCTGCACAAATCTCTGTATATTTGTCTACGTGACGGCTATATCTGTCTGCACAAATCTCTGTATATTTATCTACGTGACGGCTATACCTGTCTGCACAAATCTCTGTATATTTGTCTACATGACGGCTATATCTGTCTGCACAAATCTCTGAATATTTGTCTACGTGACGGCTATATCTGTCTGCACAAATCTCTGTATATTTGTCTACGTGACGGCTATATCTGTCTGCACAAATCTCTGTATATTTGTCTACATGACGGCTATACCTGTCTGCACAAATCTCTGTATATTTGTCTACGTGACGGCTATACCTGTCTGCACAAATCTCTGTATATTTGTCTACGTGACGGCTATATCTGTCTGCACAAATCTCTGTATATTTGTCTACGTGACGGCTATATCTGTCTGCACAAATCTCTGAATATTTGTCCACGTGACGGCTATATCTGTCTGCACAAATCTCTGTATATTTGTCTACGTGACGACTATATCTGTCTGCACAAATCTCTGTATATTTTTCTACGTGACGACTATATCTGTCTGCACAAATCTCTGTATATTTGTCTACGTGACGGCTATATCTGTCTGCACAAATCTCTGTACATTTGTCTACGTGACGATTATATCTGTCTGCACAAATCTCTGTATATTTGTCTACGTGACGACTATATCTGTCTGCACAAATCTCTGTATATTTGTCTACGTGACGGCTATACCTGTCTGCACAAATCTCTGTATATTTGTCTACGTGACGGCTATATCTGTCTGCACAAATCTCTGAATATTTGTCTACGTGACGGCTATATCTGTCTGCACAAATCTCTGTATATTTGTCTACCTGACGGCTATACCTGTCTACACAAATCTCTGAATATTTATCTACGTGACGGCTATACCTGTCTGCACAAATCTCTGTATATTTGTCTACATGACGGCTATATCTGTCTGCACAAATCTCTGTATATTTGTCTACGTGACGGCTATATCTGTCTGCACAAATCTCTGTATATTTGTCTACGTGACGACTATATCTGCCTGCACAAATCTCTGTATATTTGTCTACATGACGGCTATACCTGTCTGCACAAATCTCTGTATATTTGTCTACATGACGATTATATCTGTCTGCACAAATCTCTGTATATTTGTCTACGTGACGACTATATCTGTCTGCACAAATCTCTGCATATTTGTCTACATGACGGCTATACCTGTCTGCACAAATCTCTGAATATTTATCTACGTGACGGCTATATCTGTCTGCACAAATCTCTGTATATCTGTCTACGTGACGGCTATATCTGTCTGCACAAATCTCTGTATATTTGTCTACGTGACGGCTATACCTGCCTGCACAAATCTCTGTATATTTGTCTACGTGACGGCTATATCTGTCAGCACAAATCTCTGTATATTTGTCTACATGACGGCTATACCTGTCTGCACAAATCTCTAATATTTATCTACGTGACGGCTATATCTGTCTGCACAAATCTCTGTATATTTGTCTACGTTACGGCTATATCTGTCTGCACAAATCTCTGTATATTTGTCTACGTGACGGCTATATCTGTCTGCACAAATCTCTGTATATTTGTCTACATGACGGCTATACCTGTCTGCACAAACCTCTGAATATTTCTCTACGTGACGGCTATATCTGTCTGCACAAATCTCTGAATATTTGTCTACGTGACGGCTATATCTGTCTGCACAAATCTCTGAATATTTATCTACGTGACGGCTATACCTGTCTGCACAAATCTCTGTATATTTGTCTACGTGACGGCTATATCTGTCTGCACAAATCTCTGTATATTTGTCTACGTGACGGCTATATCTGTCTGCACAAATCTCTGTATATTTGTCTACGTGACGGCTATATCTGTCTGCACAAATCTCTGAATATTTGTTTACGCGAGGGCTATACCTGCCTGCACAAATCTCTGAATATTTGTCTACATGACGGCTATACCCGTCTGCACAAGTCTCTGGATATTTGTCTACATGACGGCTATATCTGTCTGCACAAATCTCTGTATATTTGTCTACATGACGGCTATATCTGTCTGCACAAATCTCTGTATATTTGTCTACGTGACGGCTATATCTGTCTGCACAAATCTCTGAATATTTATCTACGTGACGGCTATATCTGTCTGCACAAATCTCTGTATATTTGTCTACGTGACGGCTATATCTGTCTGCACAAATCTCTGTATATTTGTCTACGTGACGGCTATATCTGTCTGCACAAATCTCTGTATATTTGTCTACGTGACGGCTATACCTGTCAGCACAAATCTCTGTATATTTGTCTACATGACGGCTATATCTGTCTGCACAAATCTCTGTATATTTGTCTACATGACGGCTATACCTGCCTGCACAAATCTCTGTATATTTATCTACGTGACGGCTATATCTGTCTGCACAAATCTCTGTATATTTGTCTACGTGACGGCTATATCTGTCTGCACAAATCTCCGTATATTTGTCTACATGACGGCTATATCTGTCTGCACAAATCTCTGTATATTTGTCTACATGACGGCTATATCTGTCTGCACAAATCTCTGAATATTTATCTACGTGACGGCTACATCTGTCTGCACAAATCTCTGTATATTTGTCTACATGACGGCTATATCTGTCTGCACAAATCTCTGAATATTTATCTACGTGACGGCTATACCTGCCTGCACAAATCTCTGTATATTTGTCTACGTGACGGCTATATCTGTCTGCACAAATCTCTGAATATTTGTCTACGTGACGGCTATACCTGTCTGCACAAATCTCTGTATATTTGTCTACATGACGGCTATATCTGTCTGCACGAATCTCTGTATATTTGTCTACATGACGGCTATATCTGTCTGCACAAATCTCTGTATATTTGTCTACGTGACGGCTATATCTGTCTGCACAAACCTCTGTATATTTGTCTACGTGACGACTATATCTGTCTGCACAAATCTCTGTATATTTGTTTACGTGACGGCTATATCTGTCTGCACAAATCTCTGTATATTTGTCTACATGACGGCTATATCTGTCTGCACAAATCTCTGAATATTTGTCTACGTGACGGCTATATCTGTCTGCACAAATCTCTGTATATTTGTCTACATGACGGCTATATCTGTCTGCACAAACCTCTGTATATTTGTCTACATGACGGCTATATCTGTCTGCACAAACCTCTGTATATTTGTCTACATGACGGCTATATCTGTCTGCACAAACCTCTGTATATTTGTCTACGTGGCGGCTATATCTGTCTGCACAAATCTCTGTATATTTGTCTACGTGACGGCTATATCTGTCTGCACAAATCTCTGTATATTTGTCTACGTGACGGCTATATCAGTCTGCACAAACCTCTGTATATTTGTCTACGTGACGGCTATATCTGTCTGCACAAACCTCTGTATATTTGTCTACGTGACGGCTATATCTGTCTGCACAAACCTGTGTATATTTGTCTACGTGACGGCTATATCTGTCTGCACAAATCTCTGTATATTTGTCTACGTGACGGCTATATCTGTCTGCACAAATCTCTGTATATTTGTCTACGTGACGGCTATATCTGTCTGCACAAATCTCTGTATATTTGTCTACGTGACGGCTATATCTGTCTGCACAAATCTCTGAATATTTGTTTACGTGAGGGCTATACCTGCCTGCACAAGTCTCTGAATATTTGTCTACATGACGGCTATATCTGTCTGCACAAATCTCTGTATATTTGTCTACATGACGGCTATATCTGTCTGCACAAATCTCTGTATATTTGTCTACATGACGGCTATATCTGTCTGCACAAATCTCTGAATATTTATCTACGTGACGGCTATACCTGCCTGCACATATCTCTGTATATTTGTCTACGTGACGGCTATATCTGTCTGCACAAATCTTTGAATATTTGTCTACGTGACGGCTATACCTGTCTGCACAAATCTCTGAATATTTGTCTACGTTACGGCTATACCTGTCTGCACAAATCTCTGAATATTTGTCTACGTGACGGCTATATCTGTCTGCACAAATCTCTGTATATTTGTCTACATGACGGCTATATCTGTCTGCACAAGTCTCTGTATATTTGTCTACGTGACGGCTATACCTGTCTGCACAAATCTCTGTATATTTGTCTACGTGACGGCTATATCTGTCTGCACAAATCTCTGTATATTTGTCTACGTGACGGCTATATCTGTCTGCACAAATCTCTGAATATTTGTCTACATGACGGCTATACCTGTCTGCACAAATCTCTGTATATTTGTCTACGTGACGGCTATACCTGCCTGCACAAATCTCTGTATATTTGTCTACATGACGGCTATACCTGCCTGCACAAATCTCTGTATATTTGTCTACATGACGGCTATACCTGTCTGCACAAATCTCTGTATATTTGTCTACGTGACGGCTATACCTGTCTGCACAAATCTCTGTATATTTGTCTACATGACGGCTATACCTGTCTGCACAAATCTCTGTATATTTGTCTACATGACGGCTATACCTGCCTGAACAAATCTCTGTATATTTGTCTACATGACGGCTATACCTGTCTGCACAAATCTCTGTATATTTGTCTACGTGACGGCTATACCTGTCTGCACAAATCTCTGTATATTTGTCTACATGACGGCTATATCTGTCTGCACACATCTCTGTATATTTGTCTACGTGACGGCTATATCTGTCTGCACAAATCTCTGTATATTTGTCTACATGACGGCTATATCTGTCTGCACAAGTCTCTGTATATTTGTCTACGTGACGGCTATACCTGTCTGCACAAATCTCTGTATATTTGTCTACGTGACGGCTATGCCTGTCTGCACAAATCTCTGTATATTTGTCTACGTGACGGCTATACCTGCCTGCACAAATCTCTGTATATTTGTCTACGTGACGGCTATATCTGTCTGCACAAATCTCTGTATATTTGTCTACGTGACGGCTATATCTGTCTGCACAAATCTCTGTATATTTGTCTACGTGACGGCTATATCTGTCTGCACAAATCTCTGTATATTTGTCTACGTGACGGCTATATCTGTCTGCACAAATCTCTGTATATTTGTCTACGTGACGGCTATATCTGTCTGCACAAATCTCTGTATATTTGTCTACGTGACGGCTATATCTGTCTGCACAAATCTCTGTATATTTGTCTACGTGACGGCTATATCTGTCTGCACAAATCTATGAATATTTATCTACGTGACGGCTATACCTGCCTGCACAAATCTCTGTATATTTGTCTAAGTGACGGCTATATCTGTCTGCACAAATCTCTGTATATTTGTCTACGTGACGGCTATATCTGTCTGCACAAATCTCTGTATATTTGTCTACGTGACGGCTATATCTGTCTGCACAAATCTCTGTATATTTGTCTACGTGACGGCTATATCTGTCTGCACAAATCTCTGTATATTTGTCTACGTGACGGCTATATCTGTCTGCACAAATCTCTGAATATTTGTATACGTGACGGCTATATCTGTCTGCACAAATCTCTGAATATTTGTCTACGTGACGGCTATATCTGTCTGCACAAATCTCTGTATATTTGTCTACGTTACGGCTATATCTGTCTGCACAAATCTCTGTATATTTGTCTACGTGACGGCTATATCTGTCTGCACAAATCTCTGTATATTTGTCTACGTGACGGCTATATCTGTCTGCACAAATCTCTGTATATTTGTCTACGTGACGGCTATATCTGTCTGCACAAATCTCTGAATATTTATCTACGTGACGGCTATACCTGCCTGCACAAATCTCTGTATATTTGTATACGTGACGGCTATATCTGTCTGCACAAATCTCTGTATATTTGTCTACGTGACGGCTATATCTGTCTGCACAAATCTCTGTATATTTGTCTACGTGACGGCTATATCTGTCTGCACAAATCTCTGTATATTTGTCTACGTGACGGCTATATCTGTCTGCACAAATCTCTGTATATTTGTCTACGTGACGGCTATATCTGTCTGCACATATCTCTGAATATTTGTCTACGTGACGGCTATACCTGTCTGCACAAATCTCTGTATATTTGTCTACGTGACGGCTATATCTGTCTGCACAAATCTCTGAATATTTATCTACGTGACGGCTATACCTGCCTGCACATATCTCTGTATATTTGTCTACGTGACGGCTATATCTGTCTGCACAAATCTTTGAATATTTGTCTACGTGACGGCTATACCTGTCTGCACAAATCTTTGAATATTTGTCTACGTTACGGCTATACCTGTCTGCACAAATCTCTGAATATTTGTCTACGTGACGGCTATATCTGTCTGCACAAATCTCTGTATATTTGTCTACATGACGGCTATATCTGTCTGCACAAGTCTCTGTATATTTGTCTACGTGACGGCTATACCTGTCTGCACAAATCTCTGTATATTTGTCTACGTGACGGCTATACCTGTCTGCACAAATCTCTGTATATTTGTCTACGTGACGGCTATATCTGTCTGCACAAATCTCTGAATATTTGTCTACATGACGGCTATACCTGTCTGCACATATCTCTGTATATTTGTCTACGTGACGGCTATACCTGCCTGCACAAATCTCTGTATATTTGTCTACATGACGGCTATACCTGCCTGCACAAATCTCTGTATATTTGTCTACATGACGGCTATACCTGTCTGCACAAATCTCTGTATATTTGTCTACGTGACGGCTATACCTGTCTGCACAAATCTCTGTATATTTGTCTACATGACGGCTATACCTGTCTGCACAAATCTCTGTATATTTGTCTACATGACGGCTATACCTGTCTGCACAAATCTCTGTATATTTGTCTACATGACGGCTATACCTGCCTGCACAAATCTCTGTATATTTGTCTACATGACGGCTATACCTGTCTGCACAAATCTCTGTATATTTGTCTACGTGACGGCTATACCTGTCTGCACAAATCTCTGTATATTTGTCTACATGACGGCTATATCTGTCTGCACAAATCTCTGTATATTTGTCTACGTGACGGCTATACCTGTCTGCACAAATCTCTGTATATTTGTCTACGTGACGGCTATATCTGTCTGCACAAATCTCTGTATATTTGTCTACGTGACGGCTATATCTGTCTGCACAAATCTCTGTATATTTGTCTACGTGACGGCTATATCTGTCTGCACAAATCTCTGAATATTTATCTACGTGACGGCTATACCTGCCTGCACAAATCTCTGTATATTTGTCTACGTGACGGCTATATCTGTCTGCACAAATCTCTGTATATTTGTCTACGTGACGGCTATATCTGTCTGCACAAATCTCTGTATATTTGTCTACGTGACGGCTATATCTGTCTGCACAAATCTCTGTATATTTGTCTACGTGACGGCTATATCTGTCTGCACAAATCTCTGTATATTTGTCTACGTGACGGCTATATCTGTCTGCACAAATCTCTGAATATTTGTATACGTGACGGCTATATCTGTCTGCACAAATCTCTGAATATTTGTCTACGTGACGGCTATATCTGTCTGCACAAATCTCTGTATATTTGTCTACGTTACGGCTATATCTGTCTGCACAAATCTCTGTATATTTGTCTACGTGACGGCTATATCTGTCTGCACAAATCTCTGTATATTTGTCTACGTGACGGCTATATCTGTCTGCACAAATCTCTGTATATTTGTCTACGTGACGGCTATATCTGTCTGCACAAATCTCTGAATATTTATCTACGTGACGGCTATACCTGCCTGCACAAATCTCTGTATATTTGTCTACGTGACGGCTATATCTGTCTGCACAAATCTCTGTATATTTGTCTACGTGACGGCTATATCTGTCTGCACAAATCTCTGTATATTTGTCTACGTGACGGCTATATCTGTCTGCACAAATCTCTGTATATTTGTCTACGTGACGGCTATATCTGTCTGCACAAATCTCTGTATATTTGTCTACGTGACGGCTATATCTGTCTGCACATATCTCTGAATATTTGTCTACGTGACGGCTATACCTGTCTGCACAAATCTCTGTATATTTGTCTACGTGACGGCTATATCTGTCTGCACAAATCTCTGAATATTTATCTACGTGACGGCTATACCTGCCTGCACATATCTCTGTATATTTGTCTACGTGACGGCTATATCTGTCTGCACAAATCTTTGAATATTTGTCTACGTGACGGCTATACCTGTCTGCACAAATCTTTGAATATTTGTCTACGTTACGGCTATACCTGTCTGCACAAATCTCTGAATATTTGTCTACGTGACGGCTGTATCTGTCTGCACAAATCTCTGTATATTTGTCTACATGACGGCTATATCTGTCTGCACAAGTCTCTGTATATTTGTCTACGTGACGGCTATACCTGTCTGCACAAATCTCTGTATATTTGTCTACGTGACGGCTATACCTGTCTGCACAAATCTCTGTATATTTGTCTACGTGACGGCTATATCTGTCTGCACAAATCTCTGAATATTTGTCTACATGACGGCTATACCTGTCTGCACATATCTCTGTATATTTGTCTACGTGACGGCTATACCTGCCTGCACAAATCTCTGTATATTTGTCTACATGACGGCTATACCTGCCTGCACAAATCTCTGTATATTTGTCTACATGACGGCTATACCTGTCTGCACAAATCTCTGTATATTTGTCTACGTGACGGCTATATCTGTCTGCACAAATCTCTGTATATTTGTCTACGTGACGGCTATATCTGTCTGCACAAATCTCTGAATATTTATCTACGTGACGGCTATACCTGCCTGCACAAATCTCTGTATATTTGTCTACGTGACGGCTATATCTGTCTGCACAAATCTCTGAATATTTGTCTACGTGACGGCTATATCTGTCTGCACAAATCTCTGTATATTTGTCTACGTGACGGCTATATCTGTCTGCACAAATCTCTGTATATTTGTCTACGTGACGGCTATATCTGTCTGCACAAATCTCTGTATATTTGTCTACGTGACGGCTATATCTGTCTGCACAAATCTCTGTATATTTGTCTACGTGACGGCTATATCTGTCTGCACAAATCTCTGTATATTTGTCTACGTGACGGCTATATCTGTCTGCACAAATCTCTGTATATTTGTCTACGTGACGGCTATACCTGCCTGCACAAATCTCTGTATATTTGTCTACGTGACGGCTATATCTGTCTGCACAAATCTCTGTATATTTGTCTACGTGACGGCTATATCTGTCTGCACAAATCTCTGTATATTTGTCTACGTGACGGCTATATCTGTCTGCACAAATCTCTGTATATTTGTCTACGTGACGGCTATATCTGTCTGCACAAATCTCTGTATATTTGTCTACGTGACGGCTATATCTGTCTGCACAAATCTCTGTATATTTGTCTACGTGACGGCTATACCTGTCTGCACAAATCTCTGTATATTTGTCTACGTGACGGCTATATCTGTCTGCACAAATCTCTGTATATTTGTCTACGTGACGACTATATCTGTCTGCACAAATCTCTGTATATTTGTCTACATGACGGCTATACCTGTCTGCACAAATCTCTGTATATTTGTCTACGTGACGGCTATATCTGTCTGCACAAATCTCTGTATATTTGTCTACATGACGGCTATATCTGTCTGCACAAATCTCTGAATATTTGTCTACGTGACGGCTATATCTGTCTGCACAAATCTCTGAATATTTGTCTACGTGAAGGCTATACCTGTCTACACAAATATCCGCATATTTGTCTATATTTGTCGTGTATACCCGTTTTGGAATTGGTCAAATAAACTTGCATTTCTTAGAAATACACGTGCAATGCAATGTACAATGTAGGCATAATGTGCCTAACAACGAAAGGGTTACAAATTATTGCTTTGGGGATATGGTCGGGTTTTACACCAGGTCTCCTCAAATCGATGTACGTTTTCATACCTAATGTTTTGTTTACTTCGTCAACAAATAGTTTAGTCCTTTCGTGGACAAGTAATTTTAGCGCTTAGCGCTGAATGGACACCTGCGCTTTTTTGACGATGGGCGTCACATTTTGTAATGACTGAATATTTAATGTTAGTATTCATATTGGTTGTGCAGCAACCAAAGAAATTTTTTTTTGAGTATTTTACTGTTCATCCTTATCAAGAATTGTAAGAAACAAGTACATAATTATATTCGTTTGAAGAATTTGAAGAAATCAATAATTAAATATTCGTATTTGTATATGGCTTTAAGTATTTTGTTTTATAAGTGGTCATGGTAACTCGGTGATCCGTATTCGAATCCCGGTCGGAGCAATTCATACCATTCCATAAGAATTTGACAAAACTGTCGATTTTCCTCCATATGTGGTGAAGTTGCCAGTTCCTTGTGTAAGGAAGGGTAAGTTAGTACTGGTTAGAATATAGTACAGGAAAACTGGTTAGGTGAATCGGTCGCCGTATATAACTGAAATATCGTTGTTAAACTCACAGAAACCAAATAAATTACAGTTCTTGAGGTGAAAACGGTGCAAGCTATTGCTCATTTACAGCCTTACGCTCGCCTCTATTACATCAATATGCTTGAAAGAAATTTCATTTTCAATATCGGAATAATGGTAATGGAAAAACAAGAAGTGATTTTAGCGACCTGTAAATTAGTGTCACTGGTCTATTCAGTACATGATTTGATTATATTCATTATTCAGCAAAGGTGTAGCCGTTGAAAAGGTCGTGCGAGGATCGATTTGCAATTATTCACCATGGTATTGGAAATAAATATCGAACAATTACAATCTACATAAAGTATACAAGCGTTGATAATACTGGGTATTGTGAAGTTTGTTTTAATTTGCGAGCCACGTGGAATATTTATTTTATAAATTTATGAATATATAAACAGGGATTTTACGATATATGTTAAGTTTTCATGAAAGGAATTCTCTCGTACCGAACTTTGAATGTTAATCTAGGGTCAAAATTGTATGCAAGTCTTGAAGTTACATCGGAAAGAAAGTATTGGTGCGAAGCGAGTTTCTATGTATTCGGTGTATGAGCTTCATTCTTGACATTCATTGGAAGAAAATATTTAAAAAAAAAATAGTTTATGATACAATTGCAATTACACATTGACATTTGAAACATTACATTGTTAAATCTACTTTGTGTACTTTTAACCTAATTCGCACTGTGGCATTATTTTGATTACGCAATTAAAATTAATTAATTAATTTTTATTAAGATTATTGGTTTGAATGGGATATCCTTAATTGATTTGCTTTTCTGATTTTAGTCTAAATTCTGAGTCAATTACTTTCCAGAACGATATGTGCGTCTTTGTAAGACTTGATCTACTCACATTTAATGTTTGTTCAGCCACTCTTTGTGAAGAAATGAGTATTGCTATCTTAAAATATAATCATTGCACCAAAGAGTTCGGAAATTAGCAACCTGTAGATTCTACGGACGATAGTGAATTAAGAGAATGGAATATTGAAGTTCTGTGAAAGCTGTAAGATTTCTGCTCTATTGTAAAAGCTACGGAAATAATCAGTATAAATTGATCGAAACTTGTCAACGAAAATGAAGCAGAATGCATGAATAATTGCCAACTAAGATTTGTGACACACTTAATCGAGAAATGGCGCCATTGTACGTTTTGTTGAAGAATTTCTTACACAATGCTAGGATACATGATAACAATAGCTTCTAGGATTAAAACATAATTCTGGAACAACCTCAAACATATCTAGATTAAAGAGTCGGAATATTACTTTTCATTGTGTGAAATATGATATCTTAAAGCAACTATTTTTTTACGATCTTCATAAACTCAGATTTAATTAATATAGTTTTGAATAACATCTGTGATGATGTAGATATTATAAGACAATAATCAATATAAAACGCGAGTAGCTTCTTCTTTCATCCGTTACCATGACAATTAAACGTCGTTTTCAGAGAGCTAGAAATAAGCTGAATCTAAGATGCCGTCGTATATCACAAAAGACGACTTAGTGCTAAATACCAAATGGACTTACCGACTTCAAGCGATGTAATCTTCCCTGATAACCCAACAGTGACTATAGTGGTACATGAACAAGGTGATATATTTAAAACATATAGTTTTATTAATATACATGCCTCTTTATTTACAAGAATATTACTTTTATTAGTACCCTAAAGCCACATTAGCTTTTTGGATGTTAAAATTAAAGCAGGTCTTATTTTATCTAGAAGGATATTTTTTCAGTGAAACTGAATTTTACCTGCAACAAGAACATTCCGAAATTTTCTTTTTTATTCACGAAGCATGTAAAGAAATGTAGCACAGTATATTTTTCAATGATATTGCAAAAATATGAAAAGGCATCAGACGACATTTTTACTAGATGTGGCTGAGAAAGGTATTATGTAATACATTTCTTATATTTTATTTACTATTATTCTAGATATCTATTGTTCTTACTAAATTCAAAAAGCTAATGGGCCCTTCATTGCACAAATTTCATTTGCTTAATCATATTACATGTATTTAAACGTAAGTTAGATTCACTTGCTTATAGTTTATCATAATATTTTAGTCTGATGTGTTACATGTATGAAAAGTATCTTCGATAATTCTAATTCAAATACCCTAATATTTCGGAGTTTTAAGAGAAGACCTTGAATGCAGCCTTTCCATTGGTCTATTCTTAAGAATGAAGTCATAATTGGCTAATCAGATTCACGAATCTCTAAACTGTTTTTAACCCTATATAATTATGCTGTATAATTTTAAAGCAACTGATGATTTGTTAAATATTAACATATTCGTCACATCAGCTTCGTAGTTATTCATATTTCTCATTTAATTATAATCAACAATGATCACATCAAAACATCCGTTGTCATAGCAACCCGGAATTGATATGAATCATACAGAATTTATACGGAAACCAAATTAGATGTAAAAGTATATTTGAGACCGTATACATATATATATATGAAAATGATCGACGCCATCGAATAATATTATATAACTTTATTTATTTAGAGTTATTTAAATACTAACTTCCGGTTCAATATTATCTAACACTAAATTGGCAAATTAATCGATATAATTTGTTTGCTAGTAGCTTAGATACAGAACTTGGTCTAGTTAAGTGCATGTACTAGCATTCGGTTAATTTATAAGTGTCATTACCATCAGAAAAAAAGATATTCTAGAAAATAAAACAGAATCTGTAAGATATAAGTTCCAAGACGTCAACGCTGTGTACACATTCGAAAGTAATTCAGGAAATCATGATTATTTCATGAAATATTTTTGAATAGTTCATGAATAGTTTATGAAATATGAACTCTTATTAGACAGGGGGAATTTCAGTGTGACAATCTTTAGTCAAACCTTTCTTAGCGACTTTGTCAATATTAAGTCAACCACTGACCACACATATCCGGATCGGATTTTCCACATTTCATGCATATAAAGAGATGAGCTAAGTATTAGGATCTTTGTTTCATACCAAAGGACGCTCTCAAAGTGGAGAATTTACAAGAAATGCAATTGTGTTTGATAATAAAGCGAAAACACTTCAACACAAGAAGGGTTATCATGCATTCAATCAATCTGCATTACAAATCTTTGAGATTCGCCCTCAGATCTAAGATAAAATAGTATCATCATAATAATTTAATCATTTATCTTTGAACCCGAACAACTTGACATTTTTGTTTTCTCTTCAGTCCGTAAATACTGAGTAATGATTTTTCTTTATAGCAATAACAAACAAACAAACAAAGCAAAAACATCAACAACATGGCAACTATTGTGTGTTGTGTTAAATTTATCATTGGTAAGGTTGTCCTATTGTCTACGGTGTTAATTAGTTAATATAATAATGTTCTACAGTCAAGGAGTGACAAGCATCCGTTACTAACATTACTATGATGACTCGTACCACGTGGTATAATTAGATACTCGATATATGATACTATTGTTTGTATGCCTTTGTTTACCTCTGTACATGAAGCAATTTGTCATTATATTCCCATTTCCTGATCAGGCCACAGAGTCATAAAACTTTTTTAAAATCTCATCTCCAGTCTCAACTCCGCACTCAGACTCCTAGCTCAGCTGAGATTCCAGAAGTTTTATAACCTCGATATTTCCTGAGTTCGGTCTCAATCTGAGCTGGGAGTTCGTTTCTGAGAAGGAACCGAACTGAGAGTTTTATAACTTCGGGCCCATGTAATTGATGTTGATATTCACGAAGTAAATCTAACTCTACTGGACTCGTATCAACTACGTTGTGGTCATCAATGTCAACTTTTTGGTAGACCAGTCTATACATTAGGTGATTCAATTTTCTTAACGTCCATGGATCTTATAAAACTCGGCTCTTTGAAGAATCCGTTTAATCGGGGACCATTTTGTTCTAAATGATCAATGATGGTTTTTAAAGGAATGACTTTTATTCATATGGTGACCTTTTTTTCGGAGGAGGCCAACTGATCTTCACCAAAAAAAATCAATTATTCAACGTTTTGGATTGAATACACATGTGTATTAAAAGTCTACCCGGTGAAAAATGTCTTTTTCCAGTGATATAACATACAAAGCGGATGTTTTGGACATTCGGTTTATTGTAGATCGGACATGTTCATGTAGCAAGCAGTTGTACAAGATTCTGAAAACTTAATGAGGGTCCAATTAGATATCTAAAAT